>CAAKHD010004493.1:93489-118986 GCA_901007705.1 Fistularia tabacaria
CTCCCTTTTATTTTGCAGCAGTACTCAAGTGTGTGTGTGAGTGTGTATGTGTGTGTGTGTGTGTGTGGGTGTGTGTGTGGTTGTGTGTGTGTGTGTGTGTGTGTGGTGGACATGCTTAGGTTCTATAGATATCAAATAAAACTGAGACATTAAAAATGAATTAATAATAAAAGCTGGAACCTCAGGAGATTTAACTGTTTCATTGTGTTAAACGACTTTTAAACTCTTCTATGAAATCTGACTTTTGATCATTACAGACACAAATTATCTTCTAAAATTTATAGACAATGTGATCTTAAGTACTGTTTGTCCAAAAAACATGCAGCAGGTTAATTGGAGACCTCAAGCCCAACTGTGCAAGATAGCCGAAATGAAGGAAAAATCTAATAATATTTCATTTCTTTGTGTTCTCTTGTTTTTTTCCTATTTGTATAGCACTTTGAGTGAAAGCTCTTCATGAAGAAATGCATTTTATTATTATTAAAATTATTATTTATATTACAGCTACTGTAACTCGGGCACTCACATCAGAGAGAGGATATTAAATTTCATTATTCATATTTGAAAGGTAAATAAATTTCCTATGAGCTCAGCTTTTTGAAAACACTGAGTAGAGTGCAGAGAAAAAGTGTGACTTGTCTCTATCTAGAGACTGTCCACTCCACTGCTGAGATCATGTGCCTGTTAATCTGTGAGTGGCTAATGGATTAATGGAAACATAGAGAGCAGGGAAGAATTACTTTTACACAAAAAAAGCCCAAAGTCGCATGGGCAAACTGTAAATCTGCTGTCAGTGCACGTGAGCCAATAAATGTGAAGCCAGGCTATGCTAAAAGCCACTCTAATGCAGGCCACTTGTTTAATGATAATATAACAATGAAACTGCAGCAGGAGATAACACAGGGATTTAAAAGCTGCTCCTTCTTCCCTGGAGGAGTAGTTGTGGATAGTGTGCAAATTATTCACCTCATTGTTCCAGTCCTACCATCTGCTCAAACTTTCATGGGCTCTGCATCAGAGTAATGCTGGCTCAAGAGACTATTTACAGTCATGCAAGGCAAACAAATGTAAGGGGTATGCTATTTATCAATCAGTCTTCAATTTGAATCAATCTTATATTTGTTATACATTTTTCAACCTCCATGCAAACATTTGAGGATAATAAAATAATAATCAGATAGAGTTTCATCTTGGAATTGGAATTTTATGGATGCAGATGAAACCCTGGCTCTATGAATCTAAATCCCTTGAGCTGTTTTAAAATTAGTTAAAAATATTGTCAGTGGACATTCACAAAACACATCATTATGTGGGGACAATAATTTTATTATGCAGAGTAAAAGCTTTCCCAACTACTAAAGTGTCTATCTGTCTTTTGTCATTATTTTTACTACCTCATTGAAGTACAGAGACGGTCACTGTGTGTGAGGAGAACCAGAGATATGTTAAAGTGTTGAGTGTGGAAAGCTCAAAATAAAATATCCTCACGTGGGGAAAAATTTTCACACTACGTTACATGTATGAGAAGCTAGCTTGGAATTTTGGAGGTAACTCAGTGAAGGATAATATTGGGAGAGCCTTAGGAGGGAAAAAAAAAAGGGAAAAACAATACTTTATCTACTGCAAGTCTCCCAGTCTGTGTTATACTCGCTGTTAATAACTGTATTTTAACACACAACTGTTCTGGGGCCAGATAGACAGTCTCAGTAATGAGATCATTAGGATGACGGATGTGACAGGAGGACCAAAGGAATTTTTAACTCATGTTAAAATATGTTTCCCTTCTGTCCCCATCTTGCTCTCATCATGCTTTTTTTTTCGCCTAAGTCATGTTGCAAAAATATCATACTCAAGTAATTCTCAAACTGACTGATATTATTGCCCAGAATTTTCGAACTGTTATTAAGGAGAATTACATAATGCTTAAATGTGTCAGAGAGAGATTTACTTCACCATTCAATACCTATTTGCAAGGGAAAGACTTTCTTCACAGGCAACAGTCCAGCTAATATGACAAAAAATATAGTCATATTTGCTAGGCAGAGAATCCATTCTCATCTTATATTTCAGTAACCAGTTCTTCTACTGAATCCATGAGTGTCATGGCAATGTTGTGGGCGTAACTTCATCACCAGCTGTTTGCACAGGCAGAAGAAGTCACAAAGACGGCTCAGCGTTTTGACTGTATTTAGGCTGTAGGTGGATTAAAAATGACACAGCATGAGACTTTCAACAATTTCCTGTGATTCCTGGGGAGCTTAGTGGAGGTTTCCTTTACAGGCCTCGCCTGCCAGTGCCATGACACAGTTTGCCATGATATGTGGGATAAACTCACAGCACAGATATTGACATAAACAGGAACATGAACATCTATCATTGTAAAACATGTGATTTGGTCTGTGTTACTTTGTGTTAGCCAAGAATTGTGTGTGCAAGGAGCTGCAGCAAAGCCTGTGTAGGTGTGTGGGGATATGTGTGTCACACAGGATGTTCCTATTCTTATTTTGTAGGTACAGCATGTAGCCTTTGTAGAGGCCGGCTGTGCACAAATACCAAGCTGAGAGTGGTTGTTGAACTTTGAAAATGTCAGCCACTGCTTCTCACATACAGCACTATCAGTTCATTGTTATCCTTGCGTCCTCCTTGCTCACACATCTCAAAACTTTCCTTGTTCTAAGAGTGACCTACTGAAATCTTTTGAAGCTTTTTCTTGGTTTGGGGGTGGGGTTGCAGGGAGAATATATTCCCTTTCTTACAATAACCGTTTGTACAATTTTCTCAACTCTAAGTTTGCACCTAAAGGTTTTCTCGTAGGTTTGAGTGAGTCTTTATCTGCTGTGTATCGTGCAGGAGAAAGTGGGGAGCTGTCAATGGTGCTTCAACATGTCGCGCTTTAATAGATCCATACCCCATATGAGTGCGGCATACCTTGCACTCATGCACACAGATCCTGCTGCGAAACAAGCATCTCATTCACGCTGCCCTCATTTCTCATTCCTAGTGTTTCTTACATGCCTGGAAGCATCCCTGCCCCTCCAGTGAGGAGTGTCCTCCACCATACTGTACGCTGAATTACAAGCCCACCTTGTGTGTGTGTTGTTTACATGTTGCTGTGAGTTCACTGAGAGGCAACAGCATGTGATTTCTGCTCCCCAGGCCTTTTGAGAATGCCACTTCAGAAGGATAAAAGATAAACATGCATAAAATATGCCAGCAGTGCTGTTTATCTGCTTAATACATGTATAGTTTGTGGACACCGAAGGTTTCCGCATCCATGTTAAAATGGGCCTCTTTATGCCAACTTTAATCATCTTACACCACTGATTCATGTTGTACTTGATTTACTCCGGGGGTTATACTTTTATCAGTTATTTTAAACCTTTTTCAAAAAGCCAGCTATATCATTCGCCTTGTTTTTCTTAATTGATGCATTTATTATCACCTTCAATTTTGATTCAAATATGACAAAAAGCCATAATCCATCAAATAACGGACCAAAGACCCTGTTGGCTCCTCAGTGTTGATATCTTCTCTTCTCCATATAAACTCCTAGCAACCACAACCATTGACTCCTGACCTACCCTCGTCTCCAGCAACAGCAGCTCTAAATGAAATGATGTTATTGTCAGCCTCCTCTCAATTCCTATTTCCTTTATTTCTCCCTTGGATACACAGTCTCATGGGGTGATTGACAGCTCTTGAGTGCCCTCATGTGTTCATTATATTTTATCTGTGGCCATTAAAGTATGAGTATTTTTGCTTTTGGTCTGAGTTCTTGGCTTCTGCTCTAATCACACTCATATATCCTCTAAGACGGGCTAGCATTGCATGCCTAATATTGTCCTTCCACAGCTAAGCTTCTTTGTTTTGAGATTAGGCCAATGTATCTTGGTGTGAATACCTTCATATAAAATATACATGTCAGATATAAGCATTTCTTAAATGTGCTTCATGTTTCAACAAAATTACCACCAAAGAATCAAAATGCCCTTCACACATTCTCTTCAATGATGAGGTTCAGTTTACTGTACTTGCAAAGAATGAGAGCACACATACCAACACTCCATAATGTTGGTTTTAATTTAGATTGCATCATATGATATGCACCAAAGACAACCATGTTACTCAAGCGAACACAATCCCCTATCAATCGTTCCATTGTATCTTCTCCTGTCTTCATAGGAAGCGCTTTGAACCTGACTTGCCGGGCATTTTTTGGCTACAGCGGCGATGCCAGCCCACTGATCTACTGGATGAAGGGGGAGAAGTTCATCGAGGACCTGGACGAAGAAAGAGTCCAGGAGGGTGAAATCAAGTAAGAAACAAGGAGTTAGAACCATTTCAGTGGGCTTGGATTAATGAGGAACTAAAAACAGGTATAGATAATTTCATTGGAAACCCAAATGGTTTTACATATTTTGGCCCATTAACTCGTAATTGCATTCGTTGCACCAGCTGTTTTCCATACATTCATTCATGGCGGCTGCAGTTTTTTTTTTTTCATACAGAGACTCATTTTGTCTGGCTTCATTATTAATTACTGTCTTTTCTTTTTATTTATCATGCACTTTTATTCAATGTAAATGCACAATGAAGTGTAAGAAGCAGACAAGTCATGAAATGAACTCTAACAATGTAATTACTTCCATCATATGTATAGCACAGAATTTTCTGATGCAGGTGCTTCAAAGAGCATCCAAACACACACACATACAGTTTGGCAAGCTAAACACTATTGGCTTCATGAGACATTAAATAGTCATTGCCAAACCCTTGAACTGCCAGGGAGTGGAACAGTTTTGAGTTCATACAAATGTGTTGCCTTGGAATCACAGCATTTCAACATTTTGTTGTCAGTGCATTGGGCAGCATTAAGTCTTACCAAAATAACAGACAATGAAATAGGAAATCAAAACAAAAAACATATCTTCATTCTGAAAAAAGGGATTTCTGATGTTTTGTGAGCGCTGATGTTAGACAATTTGCAGCTGTCAAGGAAAGGATGTTGCTGTGAAGCTTTGTGTGCACAAACAACTAACATTAAAAACGAATTACAAATTAATTTGAAATCCTCACTCAACAATATTCCAAGGCCAAACACAATTGTACCAACACATCAAAAATCGGGAAAAAGGTTGAAATCGTAAATCCTATAAATTGTTGACTTAAACAAACCATGCCTCATTTGGCACGGTAATTCACCTTCTCTAGCCTTCAGAATAATTATGATAATAAAAATTCACATGGAATTAATTCAAACATACTGATCCCTCATTGAGAAACACATCTCTGTTCTGTGATGTGCACTTACATGTTCCCCAGCCAATCCAAGTGGAGTTCTGGAAGTGCTTTTGGTTTAATCCAAGGTCTTTCCGGGGGGCCAATGTGAAATTTGTTGAAGAATTCAAGTCCATTGTATACTTCTGACAGTAGTGGAGCATGAATCTCTGTATCCACTTCAGTTGTCCCACTAAGAAACAGGTCTTGTTTTTTTTTTCTTTTCAATCTTGGGGTTTCTTTTCAAGTAAAGACACATATTTCTCCATTACTCATTCTTATCTCTGGGTTGACTCATTATGTATGTAACCACAGCCAGTCAATATCCTGCTCTCTGTCCTCATTCATCTTTCCTTTCTTGCACCAAGAGGTGAATATGCTAAATGTTCATCAGAACATTAAGAGGTATTTTGTGTGTCTTGCCTTATTCTTTATGGTTTACTTCCTGCGAAACGATGTAAAATTCATCCAACATGCCTGACTCTCAAGCCTCTGACATTTAAAACAAGCTCATTTCCATGCTTCTCTCTCCCTTTGTGGTAAACACATTTAAACAAGTCCATTACCTGGTCCATGTGTATGTTTCCCATTAGGGCTGTTTGGAGAGGCGGCAACTCTGGGGAGACAGCCCTGTCAGATGGTTAACAACCGCCATTTTTCACACCGCCGCCACCATTCCTATCTCCGCTCACTGCACCCACCTATAGCGGCATGCAGATGGGCCACAGGGGGCTGGGAGGGGGGAGGGGCTGGGCAAAAGTGGAAGAGGTATCAAAACAGAGCAGTTATGGAAGAAGTGAAAAGTATAAAGAAATGTTGTTCACTTGGGAGGAAACAAGTGAGGACAAATCTGTGTATTTGTTTGCACTTAAATGCACTTTAAGGTAAATTTGCACCGGGAAAAAAAATGGTTGCAACCACTAAAGTTCAGCTATTTCCCGCTCTCCTTCCTTTTCTTTCTCTCCCTCTATCTATCTATCTATCTTTCTCTTTCATCCCTCTTGCTCCACTGTTCCCTGAGCCTAGGGACAGGGATTCCCCTATTGGCTGGCTAATGCCTTATGTTTTCAGAAATTCCCATCACTATTTCACACAGTATATCAGTAATATATTTCATCACTCACCAGCTCATGCTGATTCTGCTTCCTTGAGCTTGTTTCATATTCAGACAATACCATGGCTTTACTTAGATAGAGTCACAGAGAGACACAGCAGAGAACCAAAACATCTGAATATCTGTATTCACCCTAAACCTCCTCCTCGGACAGACACAGAAACACACGCACACACACACACACACACACACACACACACACACACACACACACATAGGCATACACATATACGGATTTGGTTTTATTTCTAATGCAACAAACTTCAGCCCTTAAAACAACACATACTTTGGGCCAGCAGATTCATCCAGCACCTATTTATCCAACACACCTATTGATTAAGGGGTCCTCATTTCTATGGTAACCAAGGCAGATACATTTTGTTTCATACAATAGGGATAAGGATATTGCTATTGTTATCATAGCATTAATGACTTGACATTATCATGGCATTCAGCAAGTGATATAAATAAATCCAAGCATATAAAACAAAAAAAACATGGCAATCAATATGTTATTGACCCATTTCTAAAGGTGTTTTGAATTTAACGAATGCTAAAATGTGTTATTTTGGGACTGAACAGTAGCTTAGTAAACACAGAGACTTAACCAATGAGATGAATAAGAGCATTTTTTTTAAAAAGTGCCCCAAGGTTTCAGATCATGTTCACAATTTGGTCATTGAAACATTAGCAAATTCAAATCCAACAAAAGAAAAGGTAAAGGAGAATTATTGTTTTTGACACATTCCCATGGAATTAAACTATCTGACTCTGAGGGTTACATTCTCTGTCTGGCATATATTACAAAATCCAGAAATGCAACTGTCATTGCTATTTTCTACCCCAAGCAGTTGTCATTTTCCTGCTCAGCGCTCCATCAGCAAACCATCAGATGCACCTGGGTCTCTGTGCCTCGACGGTGTAACAGTTGAAAAATTAGGTGTGGTCAGGCAGAAGCCTGCTGCAGTGCTGTCATCTCATTTCTCACCTGCTCAAAGCTGGTTTTAAGTCCATATGTCCATCATATAAATATGAAGTTATTCTAGGGGAGTAAGTGAAACACACACACACACACACACACACATACACACACACACACACACACAACCAAACAAACACAGGTGTCCACAATGTCAAGTTAATATAATCCAAATAAATTTACAAAAATAAAAGAGGAATAGAAAAGTGAATGTACATACCATGATGTATTGCTGTGTGTGTATTATAGAAAGGATCAAGGCTGATTGGCTGACATGAAAATCGAATCAATCAGGGCTTCAAACCACAGGAAACTGCAGAAATATGAGATAGCAGGACACTAGTTTTGTTCGTATTTTTTTTATCCCTGTTGGATAACCAGGGATTATTGCATCCTCCTGGTTAAAGCACCATCATCATGACCAGCCACATGCATCACTTGCACACATGCGTCTCAAAGGACATGACAGGTGACCTTCTGATTCTTTTCATTTGTGTGACTCACACCAAACACAGCCATGAATTAATCAGAGGGCTGAGGACAAACACTATGAAACACTTTGAAAAAGCCAAGTAGTTTAGTTCCTCTTAATAGCAGGAGATAGTCTGGGTGTGCTATACACATAACAGTATCAACTACGGCACCTATGATTGTCAAAATAAAGCCCTCAGTGTCACTGTTGTCATCTCACATATGAATACAAAGTTGCCTCCAAGTGTCTTGAGATGTCACTCTTCCTCCATCAGTCAAGCTACTGATCGAACCACAGTCTATTTGGTGATTAGCCCTGATGGCTCATACAGTGCGAAAGGGCAAAGTTCAAAGCACCATCCACTTCCCGGAGAAACAGGAATAGCCCTATGCCTCCTCTCAACCAAGAATCCAACTCACAAGATCATACAATAAAACGATGTGAAACTTCAAATGTCACAGAGTTTGCCCCTGTTTTTCGATGCACAGCTCATGATATACTCTCAATTACCTATGCCAAGTCTACCAACAAGCGTCCTCGTGTGCAGTTTATCGGTTTTAAGGCAAGAGAGAGGAGAGCTGTTTGAGAGTCATTGTCCTCCCACGCTCACGCACACACACTTCCCTCACTCTCATCCTACTCCTCCTTCTCAGTTTTTAACACATACAGTGAATGACACATGGCTGTGCACACAAGCGTGCTCATTCAAATACAAAGAGAGGGGATCTGTTACTCATTTACACTCGCTTTCCTCTGTGGATATAAAATGTATTTGTGCTGATGGTGCAGCGAATGCAGGCTAAGTAGTGTTTCTAAGGTAGGAAGGAGTGTTATATTCGGATTCTCTCCTCCATCAGGCCCAACCAACCCAGCAAGGGACACTCATTTAGTTTATGGAATATTACTTCCTCTCTTCTCGCCGTTACCCAGGCAGCTGCTATAAAAAGATTTTCTTCTCATCGCCATTATTTGATTTCCCCCTTCACAGTCCAAGGGAAGAGCCCTTATTGATTTTTATTTCTCATATCTTTTGAGTGCAGAGAAAGAAATTAACATACCATGACGCACTTACAGTAAAGGGAGTTGACTAAGATGGAGGGAGTCGCTTGCAGGTGTTTTTCGCCCTCTGATTTGTAACAGATTGCTGCACTTCAGCAAATGCTACTGGCCATTACATTCACAAGCTATGATTACTTGTCAGACAAACAAAGGGAACTGGTATGACCAGACCATCCCACTCTCCCGTTTGCAAAGCCCACATGACATGTTATTTAGTGGGGTTATTGTTGTTTTTTTGTTCTGAAGGGTCATCAAGGAGCATCTTGGTGAACAGGAAGTGGCCATTTCCTTGACAATTGACTCTTTGGAGGAGGAGGACCTTGGAAATTACTCCTGTTATGTGGAAAATGGCAACGGTCGTCGCCAGGCTACCATCCAGCTCTTCAGGAAGGGTGAGGACTGTTTGATGAATGCTATTGAAACCTTGACGTCTGCAGCCTTAATCCCCTTTCTCGATATCTATGGTTCACATGCTCCCAAAAAAATATTTGATTAATAAAAAATTTAAAGCCTGAATTTTCCTTACATTCCCTTGAAACTGATTCTGACAGATGAGTTTCCTTCTACAAGCTTTTACTAAACTGTCAGCGAGTATTTGAGACTCTGGCATGAAGGACCGACTTTTGTAATACCCAGTGGTGTGTCATTTTTTCTAAAAATTGAAGAGTTTCAAAACATTATTTCTTTGCTTGCAATGTATAAAAGTTTTTTTTTCATGTTAAGAACCTGGACAAATTTGTTGTATTAGAGGTTTTTCAGGGGGTCATTTCGATTCATTATTTGATGTCTCACAACTGTCTCCGTCCAGTTCAGAGTTTAAAGACTAGAGACCAGTAGGTTCGCCATTTTGAAGTCTCTTGTCTTTAATCACTGCGTACGTGACGGTCTTTGTCGACTGACTAATCTGAAGTCCAAGGTCTTTAGACTGCAGATGACTTAGTAGAAAGAAAAAAACGTGCTGTCAAACCACTGTCTCATTTTATCAGTCTGTCTTTCATACTCACATTATTCTGATGTTTATTTCATGTTTTCCCCACTCTCCATGGATGCATCACTCATATGCCCTGCAGCCAGTCTATGAACTTTTCTGCAGGCTGCCTTTTCTCTCCAAATCAGAGGCCTAGAATGGGGTGTTGGTATATTTAACATTGACTACTTTGCAAGAATGATAGCTGATTGTTCCAAGTTTTAAAACCTCTGCTTAGAAGATATAGAAAGTTAAAATTTCTACAAGTTTCAATCCACCATAGTCATGTGAGGCTGGCTCATTAGGACTAACAGTATCTGGAATTGGTCTGTCATCCAGTTTCTTTTTCTTTGGTGCAACCATATGAGGATGTACTAAATATATAATATTTTCATCACTCCCCTTTTCTTTGCTATTTACTGCTAAACAGTAACTTTTCAAACTCTTCTATAAACATGATTTCTTGTTGTGTTTAGTTATAAATATTGTTTTTCTATTTCTTTCAAGAATATTTAACTTATTATTGCGTCATTTCAGGTATTAGCATGTAACTGTCAGCACCACAGGTATAAGTAGTAATGGATCATATGTGCCTGTCCTTCCTAAGCCTTATATCCCCTTCCATACCTCTCTCTACTACACTCTCTTTCTATCTCTGTCCATGCAAAAGAACGTCCACATTAAGCTCAGATCCTTCTAAGATTTCTACTGGGTAAAAGGTTGTGTTTCCATGCCAATGTCACCAGATACTTGCTCATCGAAGAATGTTAGGCTTCTGTAAATAATAATAAAGAGTGTGGACTAGACCTGCTCTACATGTAAAATGCCAAAAGACCATTTCATAAATGTATATATAAAATATGTGCAAACAAATGTAAAATCTGACTTGAGTTGACTGAGTTGACTTGACTGGTTCCTACTTCTAGCAATCTTAAAAATGTTAAATTGAAATACAATGTGAAATTAGACATTTGTTATCATTTAAAGTTTAACTACACTTTGTGAAATAACATTAGCTTGTGTCATAGCTTTCACATTGATCTGTATTTTCGCATGTTAAAATTTGCCACACAATGCTTATAGTGCCTGGGTGCAATGAATAACAACTGCTTCAGCATTTTGTAATAAATGTGCAAATGATATGGAAATTACTACTAGATTTGACAGATGCAGTTTTTTGATGAGAAAAATTGAGTAATAAATTACAATACAAAATAATCAGCAAATGTATGTAGTTCCATGCAAATTACATTTAACAAGTTTAAGTCATAAAAATTGTTGACAATTATGAAATAGCACTGGAATTATAGTTCCCTTTTTTCACTCTTTCACATGAAAGCTCTGTTACAAAAGCCATCTTAGAAAATTGTAGGGGTTGACCATCACAATACTCACTAATAGCTTTGAAGGATGAATCATATTCTAAATGTAATCCCAATCTGTTCGTATGACAGAAGCGTTAGCAGTGACGTTGTTTCTGTCCACACTGACAGGTCCAAGGTGAACCAGGTAAATGCTGCCTTAATACTGAACATAACTCATCTTTCCATAAGATGGTGAGATGGAGAGGAGATTATGGAGAAGAGAAATGAACAAAGGCATAGGGAGAGAGGGTGGGGAGTGATCCCAGCGGCAAAGATTGAGAGCATGTGATGGAGAGGGGCATTAGTGAGAAGAGTAAACTTAATAAGTTCACTTGTTTTTAAAATTCCTTCATCCATGTCCAACAAGTCCCCTCATGGAAGGCAGCCAGAGTACAAAATTATGTCACCGCTGTGCTGGGAAAATGAATCTGATTTCTCATCGTCCTCTTTCTTTCCCCCTCATGTATTCCTTTAATTTGCCCTCCCGTTTTCCCCAAAGTCATGAGCGTGGTGTCTCTGGGCACAGAGAGTAATGCTGAGCTCTGATAGAACCGATGAATGTCCAGTCCCCTGCAAATGTAAATGTAACCTATATGTGTCTGACACTGTGAGTTTAACCGAAAAGACATAACCCCACGAGTCCAACATGGCGCAGAAATACAGCAAATGTAAATTTATTTCCAGCCTCACTTGCCACAACAATTTTTTTATGCTTAAACATGTTTTATGCCTGTGTGTCTTCCTCAGCAGAGCTCATGTACACTGTGGAGCTGGCAGGGGGGCTTGGGGCCATTCTGCTGCTACTCATCTTACTCATCTCCCTCTACAAATGCTACAAGATAGAGCTGATGCTGTTCTATAGGAGGCACTTTGGCAGTGAAGATGTGGATGGAGGTAAAGATAAGATGGCCTTAAAAAAAAGAGAGATCATGTCTGTGTTTTTTTGCTGAAAGCACTCCAAACTACTCCCATTTAATTTTGAGATAATTGTGTCTGCAAAGGTATTTGTTTTATTAGTTGTTTTGTTTCATACTATTCTGCAAATTTTTATATACTCATGTCAAAGTTTTTATCTGTTTCAAGCTCTGTGCACAGACATCCACTCCCCTCCGGTCGTCTCTTTCTCTCTCTCTCTCTTTCTCTCTCTCTCTCTCTCTCTCTCTCTTTCACTCTCTCTCTCTTTCTCTCTCTCTCTCTCTTTCTCTCTCTCTCTCTCTCTCTCTCTTTCTCTCTCTCTCTCTCTCTCTCTCCTCTCTCTCTCTTACTATGTCCGTGTGTTGGTGAGATACATGTGATTGTGTGTGTATGTGTGGGTTGGTGTGTGTGTGTTCTCTGTTGCTACTGCTGCATAGGGAAGGAGAAAGATTTTCAATTTGTTGCCCATTTAAAAAGAGATCAGTCTCAATCTGATGGAATGACGTCTACCATCGATTCTGGGGGAGCACTTGGGACCAGGTCGACTCTTGCTCTGAGCAACATAATATGAGCACACGTTCCCTGAGATCAGTTTGCATTGTTTTATTTTCTGAAAGCAGTAAACTTTACTTTTACTTCACTTAAGGGTTAGTCCTCAACTGCATTCTCTTTTTTGCTTTACGTGTTGAATCTGCATTCTTTCCTATCACTTGTAAAACTGAACTCATTCACAGTCACGGAGATCTATCCTAAGGTACCATGAATTATCCATGGCACATTGCTTTGCAAACTCCAAATTCACATCTCACATGATTAAGTAATAGCAGCAGGGAAGAGTGATTCAAGCAATTTTGATTTTTTTGGTGGGACTGCTAGGTGGTTAATTTGCAAGGTTGGTAGCAAATTTGAAAGTGTTGTTTGATGCATCCCAGGCCTATTGTTTTCAAATCTGTGTTTTCCTCAAAGAGTCTGTGAGAAAAAGCCCTTCTTCCCTTCTTGGCTGCCCCACATTTCACTTTGTACAGCGAATAATGAATGTGCATTGCTCTATTCCCATTTTCTATTTTCTGCCTTTTCAGTTCTTCCCATTGTCTTGTGGGAATCCATAAAACCATGGGTAAGGTTTTGTTGGTTGGATGATGATGAGGGGTATTTCTGCTCCTGTCCAGAGGAATACATTTTTGTCCTTTGGAAGCCTGGTTTTTATACCCTGTGTTTATTAGTTACAGTCAATTGATATTTCAGAGAAGGGGAGACATACATCATTGTAAATACAGTTTTCGGTTATTTTTATCTTTCAACACAACAATGCTTCTGTGTAAACAGTCGGACCTGGTGGTTCAGCAGAACTCTGATCTCAACAAACTGGAGATGTTTAGATTTCTGACTTTAAGCCAGCCTATATAACCCAACATAACAGCCTGACCTCACCAGTGCTCCCTAGGTTGAATGAGTGGGAAACCATTCAGCCAAAGTCTGTCAGAAAGAAAAGTGGGTGTTTCTAACACAGCATGATAAAGTGTATTGAGCTGACGGATGGATGTATGGCTTGGCCAGTTTCTAATTTTATGACAGTAGCATTGTTTCTTTTGGAATATCTAAAACATTTTGATTTTGATTGCTGTCATAATATTCAGATTTTGCTTATAGCCATTTCCACAAGGAGTTATTCAGTGGATATTTATTAAGGATAATGATTATAATGAATGATTGATGTTTTAAGTTGCATACACATTTACAAGACAAAGGTCAGGCATACTTTGTTTGTATCAGTGCATTTGTTAAAAAAGATTACAACAGTCTAATTGAGCTGATAGAAATGAGAAAAATTCTCAGAGCTCTTTCAAAAAGCTAGTGCAGCATCTGCAAATGTCACATAAATTGTGACTTAAGTTTCAAATCAGATAAAAGAGATTGAAAACAAATAAATGTCAATGGTTTGGCATAAATGAAGGCTTTGAAAGACCAGACTTGTCTTGGATCATCATATAAACCATGTTTTCTTTTGTACAAATGTCCCTGGAACCATGTAGTTTGAACCGAAAGCATGTTTGGATATTTGAAATTCTCATTAGCTTGTTTACTCAGTTCAGAAAAACTGTGGTGTAAATTATAGCCTTTCAAGTCGACGTCACATGTAAGAGACTTCAGATACGGTACACAACTTTTACTGAGGCTTTTTTCTTTTTTTTTAAGAATCTAGGTCACAATTCTCCTCAGTTGTTTGGGAAGAAAATGAATGCAAAACTGTTTTTCTATAAACTCTTAGTTTTGTTGACCGACGGGGACTCAACTGAGCTCCTTCCAGCAAAAGAGGGGACGGGAAGCATCCATTGTCCCCATATGACATTATCTTTTATTGGATTTTTTTGCAAAAACTACTTCATACAGTATTTTATTAACTAATTCCGATTTAAGAGATAACAAATTACTTGAAAAAACTGCAAATGATAACAAAAGGTTTGTAAGGGGTCACTATTATTATTTGCAAGATGGGATTTAAGGTCACATGCGCAGATGACATATTTTGGGTTTGACGTATTTTAACTGTGGTGAAGGTTGTCTCAAAACAAGTATAAAATATCAGTTGTCTTGAAATGAGATGGTGGCAATCGTGTGTAAGTACAATGTTGTTGTTTTTAATGTAAATTAAAAGACTAGATTCTGACCACATCACAAGAAGTCAAAACTCAACGTTTATATCAGACACTCTTTCCTCTTTGGCTTTTACAGAAAATAAAGACTATGATGCATATCTGTCCTACACCAAAGTGGACCCTGACCAGTGGAGTCAAGAGACCAGGGAGGAGGAGCGCTTTGCCCTGGAGATCCTGCCTGACGTACTGGAGAAACATTATGGCTACAAACTCTTCATCCCGGATCGGGACCTCATTCCAACAGGAAGTAAGAACTGTGACTATGTGATGTGTTGCACTGGATCTTGTTTGGTGTCGGTGCTTGAGTTGCTTCATGGGTAATTTCATGTCACTGGTTTGCTGCATGTCCTTTGTCTTCATGTTACATATCACTGTCTTGTGTCGCAGTGTTTTGTGGTATGAGGGCAGACTCACTGGCAACAAGAGTTCCTCAGTGTCGAAACAAGGGAAGGGAAACAAAGGCGATATTAAGCCACCTACAAATTGCTGTAAAGGATAAAACAGACTGTAGTAATCTTAACATATTGTAGTCAACAAAAATAGATATATGGTGCATGGTGGGAGCTGATATAATAAACACATTATCATCGTTCCTGGTTTTCATCCATGAATTTATAAATCCAGGAGAATTCTTTCTGAACATATTCTCTTGTGTGCAAACTATGCTTATCAGTCTGTCTGAGCCAGTAGTTCACAGTGTGCTCTAGTTAGTAGTGATGCTGTGTGTTTGTACTTGTAGGCCTCATGTGGAACAGATAAAATGCAAACGCTTCCTAGTTGGACCATACAGAATTAAACATCATTGGGAAATGTGTGACTCTGAGCCTTGCTGAATGTGCTTCCTCTTTCCTTTAATCAAAAGAAAATTGCCGTCAGCCTAGGCGCCAAGCAAAATCATTGCAGATGAATGTCCAATCAGGGGAACAAGTTATGTGATTAATCAAATCTGGAAATAGAGAATGAATGAGAAGTGATGCTCCCACTTTTAGGACTGATTGAGTGTGTTACTGCCTGTTCTGTCTTCTCCCTGTGACCTGAATGTTAAAATGTTTATGTTTAGGTCTCACCAATGAGCATTACCAGGATGACAAACGACTCTTTGGAGGTACTTGCCTTCAGTCTTTTCCAGTTATATCAGCTGCTCTGGTTTACCTGCTCCTTGAAAGAGATGCTTTTAGTGGCGCTGTCGTGCTCTCTCTGCAGTTTCAGAAACTCACCCTAATCAAGTAGCCTTATGAACTATCTCTTGCTAAATAATTCAATATAAAGATTACTTTTTGTGGACCTACACTCTGGAGCACTGGCTACAATACACTGCTAATATTTCACATCTAGAGTTAAATGCAACTTACAATTATCATACTCATTCAATACCTAATTTTACACACTAAAAACAAAGATTTTTGTGAAAACATCAAAACCTGCAGCTCGACATCAAACTGAAAACCTGTCATTGTCTTGTGTTTTGTCCCAAATGCTGTATGTCCAACCATTGTTGAATGTTGTGTGTTGTTTTCTAACAACTTAACGACTTTGGTTACCTCACGCCTTTGGGTGTTTGTTCCTTCCTTGCTTCTTGTTTCCTGCAGCCTACATAGAAGATGTTGCACGTTGTGTCGATCAGAGCAAGCGTCTCATCATTGTTATGACACCCAACTATGTTGTGCGACGGGGCTGGAGCATCTTTGAGCTGGAGACTCGACTGCGAAACATGTTAGTTACTGGTGAGATCAAGGTCATCTTGATTGAATGTGCTGAGCTGCGAGGCATCATGAACTACCAGGAAGTCGAGGCTCTCAAGCATACAATCAAAACCCTCACTGTCATCAAGTGGCGCGGCCCCAAGAGCAACAAGCTAAGCTCAAGGTTCTGGAAGCAGCTGCAGTACGAGATGCCATTCAGACGCACTGAGCCAATGCTCACCCATGAGCCAGCACTGGATGTCAGCGAGCAAGGCCCCTTTGGAGAACTGCAGACCGTCTCTGCTATTTCCATGGCAGCAGCCACCTCCACCGCAATGGCCACCGCCCACCCCGAACTGCGCTCCACTTTCCACAACACCTACCACACCACCATGAGGCAAAAACACTACTACCGCAGCTACGAGTACGACATACCACCAGGAGGGACCCTGCCACCTCTCTCGTCTCTAGGGAACCAGCACACCTACTGCAACATCCCACTGACACTGCTGAACGGACAGAGGCCACCCGGGAAGAGCCGAGAGCACAGCCTGGAGGAGGCGCACGCCAACAATGCCATGCTCCCTCTGCTGCCCAGAGAAACCAGCATCTCCAGTGTCATTTGGTAAAGATGAACAGGTGCTGAACCGGCTGCTACAACATCACCCACAGTCAGAAAAGGATGGGCTAGTCTCAGACAGGGAGAGACATTGTTGACATTCATTATTATGGCAAAAAAAAAGTTCTGGATCCACTGAGTTCCAACTGTTAACTGGCAACAAATCCTGGAGCTACAGCAGCTTTTTGGACACTGTTTCCCTTGCTTTTTCAAGTGGACAGAAGCTCTGTTACAGGGGATATTTTCTATGTGCAACCGCAGGAAATTTATAACATTATAACAACACACTGTTTCATTGACTCGCGAGACATGGACTCGCACAAACTCGACGTTAATGAGCCAACAAATTATGGCAATTGTAGACACACCCACAAACACACCCACAGAAATGTGCATAGATACAAACAAAAGGAGAACAGGGTCTTGTACATATATTTCAATTTCTTTGTAGCATCAGTGTTTTTCTGTTTCATTCTTGTTTTTGTTTTTTTATTAATTCATATTTTTTCATTCTCTATTGTAGGACTTTGCTTTTATTTCTTATTGAAAGTTGTATATTTTTATTGTGTCTTATCTTGGTTCCTATTTTTAATTTCACCCCATTCATTTTGTAAGTCAGTATGCCATGTATTTCTACTGTGTTATCTGTTTGGGGTTTTTTAAGTCTCAGTCTAGTTCAAATATGTTAACACTTTTTAGAATTGCTTGGACATTTCAGCAGCTTCTAAGAGCTGAGACTTTTTTTTAACCTGTAAAAGGTGTATCTACTTTTAAAAGGACATTCTCTTTTGAAAAAAATAAATAAATAATAGAATATGCAAAGATAAGGAGAAGTTGGCAGAAATATATCATCTTGTGGGGCTGAGAAAGCGGAGTGGTTTGGGACAAAGCTAGTCCACTCTAATCAGAGAGACCGATAGACTCGCGGGTCTCCCACAAAAGCTTCATATTTTCTATTGAAACAAACAGCCTTGCTGTTTTAGAGCGATAGTGAAATGCCTCACCTTAAAAAGAAATCTGTAGATTATTTTAAAAGAATTCTATTTTTATAACAGAAAAGAGGTTGCTTGAGAAGAAGTCATACTTATTTGCATTTCATCTACCACCAAAAGAGGATTTGTGTATGTGTTCTGCTGGTTTTGTACACTTGCAACGTGGTACCTGGTTTGTTCAGAGATTACGGTGGCTTTTTAATCCAACATGAAAAAAAAAGTCTGTTTTTTCCTGATTCAAAAGTAAAGCATTTTCAATGTTTTGTTTTGTTTTGTTTTCCCCAGCATACTGTTATTCCCATTCTGATTTTTGCATTGGTTCATATGGAATAGTTCCTGTTTAAGGAAGAAAAGAATACGTTTGTGTTTTGAAAGACTTTTTAGATATATTTGAAGGTGTGATTTTTTGAGTATGCATAGCAAATAGATATGTATTCTATATATAATATAGATATTTATATAAATATATAAACACAGTTTTCACATGGAAAGAAATGTCTATCTTTATAGAAACACAATCATTATCAGTTACCCTTACTTTCTCACTGCACATTAAAAACATTGATTTTGTCTGGATGTTTCCCCTTTGTCAACAACTGCTGTCAGCATCACCGCAGCATGCTGATAACACGGGAGCTTTTGGGTGGAGCGAATTTGTAAATCTGAATCAGCATGGCCCAGAGCTGACTCAGGGAAACTGAACAATCCTCCTTTATCTCCAACTAGCACTGGAAAGGCCTCAAAAAGTATTGAACTTGACTGTTCCTTCAGTCACCAAGTCATGAATAGTTTTATATCTAAGAGCCTCGTAGCAGCTTGTAATTTTGTCCAACCTTTTTCTCTTCCTCATTCTTTCTGTCTCTGGAGTCAAGTAAATACATTTCAATTCAAGTTGAAACGCATGGATCATTACCATTTAGGGGGAGCTCATCGCTCACACACTCTGATTACAGTCAGACAGACACACGAAACAGCAAACGAAGATAAGCCATAAATATGTGCTGGTATGAAAAATATTTTGACTTCACAGAGCATCTTTTAACAGCTGACTTCTGCTTAGGGATGCGTCCACAATGGAACTCAAGTCCTGCCAAACACTGCCCTCTACTGTAGTATCACATTACATGCAAGTAAAGTTGTTGATGGACCACTGATATACATGGAAACAGTAAACACAGGTCCCAGGAGAGTAAAAACTAGAACACAAGGAAGAGACGGGGACAAGTTGAGGTAAAGCTGAGTAAGGAAGGAAGGCTTTGGATATGATATTCATTTTAGCAATTCCATTGGCACACATCTAAACACTAAAATTTAGTGAAATCTAATTATTAGGCTGGGATTGACCCTGTATGCTCATCTAGGCAGTGAGTGAGTAAATAGATTAATTTAGAAACCCCTGTTTTTGTGAATCCCGGGCCTAGCACAAGTACAAATCTCCAGTTTTGAGCGCCCAGCAGGCATGGCATGACCAAATCTTTTTGTTAATTCGATGGAGGCACCTTTCAGGCGATGTGTGCCGAGTTCCAAGAATAGAGACTTAGCTGGTGTAGCTGGCTCTGGAGTTCATGGAGCCTTTGGAATCAAGTCCTCTCATTCCCTTTCCCACCAAGATGTGTCATGCTGAATGTTTTGTTGGTCGACTCCCTTTTTTAATGTGTTTCAACAACAACGATCATGTGAAATAATAGACACTTTACTTCCATATCATATGCTTGATGTGTCAAGCCCTGTACAAATCAATCATTACCATTCATACATTATTATATCTATGGGCATTTCTATAACTGCTTGCCGCTCAACACTGGTTACCACCCTGTCATAAGCTTAATTAATGAAAAGGTTGTGGCCCTGCAACACAACTTCTATACATTTAGAAACTTGTAGCCAATGCCTTTGTATAAGAGTTTAGAATGACACCAAAAAGAATCCAGCCCAACCTGAAAAAAAACCCATGGGAGAAGAGAACTAGCACACAAGTCGACATTGTCGGGAGAATGATTACAGTCCCCGACAGTCCTCGGGGGTCTGTAGAAACATACACTCTGTCCCAATACTTGCAACGTGGCACAAACCAATAAATGACATGGCATGAAATTAACAAACGTCACAGCTGGAGAGAATCACATTGTTGTCTCAGAGTGACAATTCTCACTGGATCAGTTCAGTGCAGGTAGGAAAGGACACCAATGGGGATATAACAATGTAATTGCCAAAAAGTGTGAAGCCAAATCCCTTTTTCAAAATTTGTTGTCACTTCCGAAAAAGAAACAAACAAGCAAATAAATGGACAAAAAGCCAATAAAAGCACAAGTATACCGGGTTGTCATACGTGTATATATATGTGTGCGTGTTGGGGTGACAGGCGGGAGAGGGAGGTGAGATCTCAGGTTGATTTTAGATAATAGACTGGCTGACAGAATATTGTATTTAAAAGTGGTGGAGGCCCCAGGGGGCAGTTCTCAATCCTAATTCTAGAGCAATGACAAGTGAGACAATCATGTGTTTTCCGAAAGAAAAATGAGTTGGTTTTCCATGAATAAAGAGGAAAAAGGGAAGTAAATTGATTGAATAGACCCAAATCTATCTAGCTTGGAAAAATGTTTACATTTTATTGGCCCAGTAAGCATCACAACAATAATCAAATATTCTGGTATAAATCTTTCTTGTCTGAAAATACATTTTCATTGACTGAGCAAGGAATATTTTCAAACAATTTACCACAAATAAAGTCATCACTCCTGTATGATGGTTTGATCCGACAGATTTTGTCAAAACATTTTCATGCATCCATGTATTTATTTTTGATATATTCGGAAAAAAAAATCCCAGAGGGATTGAAAGGGTAGCCAAAGAAACTGATTTGTGGAAAAAAAAACATCAATAATAATAGTTACAGTTAAAATTTTTAAAGGGGGACTGGTGATGAGAGCGTCAAGCTATCAAAGATTTGAAACTACATAAAGTAACTACAAAGCAAATCATCTGACAGTCAACTCAGGCATCAAATGATTCAGTGCGTTGTGATTTACAAGTAGCGACGGCACTGTGATCGTAGATTCTTTCTTTTCAAAAAGAAAAAAGAACATGTAACAAGAGAGGCAGGGTGTCTTGGCTGTGTATAGGAGCTACACCCACACACAGCATGTTGTTGAACACAAGTAGAGCTGTGACTGTTGAATGTTGGCAGCTACTGGCAGACAGCTGGAGTTTTATTAGGAGACACGGGATTAATAGACTATTTATTACCCAAAGCAATTAAGGACTTAATTGGAGAGAAAATAGGCCCCGTTGAGAGGGTACGCTTAGAGGAGATAGTCAGGAATAAGCATATCTTTGGAGTAAAGTCCACTGAGGCGTGTGTGAAAGGTTCTCGTGTGCGGAGTCCTTTTACCTGTATTTCCGTATCAGACCACTAGAGAGCACTAGAGAGTTATCAAGCATCACATTGACGTCTACTGACTGCATATCTAATCAGTTTTGTCATTGTTTTTCTCTCCTTTTCTGTCAGTGCCATTTGTTCATTTCTAAACATGAATAAAACAATCAACTTGTATACCCTGAGCTGACATTTCAAACAATCACACAAACCTTCTCACATATAAATGTGATTATTTCCGTTGGGAGAGACTCTGAGAAGCTCCTGCTTTGGGAAATTTAAAGAACACCCACTGATCCATAATTATTGGCCAACATATACAAACAACAGGTAATTCCAGAGACTCCCTGAGAAATTATTATATTATTATTATTATTATATTTTCTGCAAAGAACTACATATTATTTCCATGAAGTTGAAGAGCCTGTCCTGCTTTGGTTTTCTATATAAAAATTACAAATCATGGTGATAAATATGAGCAAAATACTTGATAACAATATGATACAGTATGACAGCATTTGATAGAACATTAGATGTTTTGGGGGGGGGGGGGGGCGCTCAACTGGGGTCCAAGATAAAAGAGAAGAATTAGCAGGCATTGGTTTGATAAATTATAAAAATCTCGCTTGACTGAGGTGTTTCTGTAATTGGAGGAGGATTTTTGAGAAAATGTTCTGTGTCTGATAATATATAATTTAATGAAAAGTTAATTCCCCTTGTCAATTCCCCCCCAAAATTAGACTTCACGCAAATAAGATCAATAATTACACTGTAGACTGAAACTTCTGAATACAAGTGTCACATTCGCGATGGAATATTGGTCATTTGTAGGAGTTTAATAAACCTGTTCCAGCTGGATAATAAAAAGAAATTATGAAGTCACTTTTCATGCAGGAAAAAAGCTCCTTTGTCATATTAGCCGCTGATAGAACGCTGCTGCTGCTGCTGTGTGATAATGCCTTGAGCTTTGTCTTCTTCATCCAGGTATCCCCGCCCGATCCCACCCTCACAATGAGGGGGAACAGTTAAAACACCTCAGCTGCACCTGCCTGCATCGTTTGTGTCTGTTGCACCCTGCTGGTCTTACATGGCACCTCACCTATGCTGAGACGGCTCACCTACAGTGTGACAACTCTAGTGAGTAACATGAACCTGATAAAAATAAATAATCAAAATTTTTAAAGCGACAAATAGAGGTCTGTTAATTTGGTTTGATCACAGTGACCCAAATGATTCCAGATAACGCGTGTCAGTTTTGTGGGAATTGACTTATCAGTAAATTCCGGCTAAGGCAATCTGCATGTTGCTTTCTAGGTCACACGCAAAGTGTGTCAATGATGACAGAGCTGATATCACAAACACACTGCAGCGAGTTAAAACAATTCAGAGCATAATTTTTATTTTAGAAAAATAGTTTATATAAAAACAAATAAGTTATGCTATGAATTACAGCCACTCCTTTATATTATTTTCCTCTATCATGATTAACCTTCCTTCACTGTCTCTTTCTCACTCATCCACACAAAAACCCACACAAACACACACACACACACAAACACAGCATCCTTGTCTCCATCCGTCCTTTCCCAGTCCTTCAAGACCTTCAGTAGAAATAAAGTTCAGTCTCTCTCCTCCTAATCTGCCTTCCTATCCAATAAAAGCTTGCAGTAATTCCGTCCAATCCCGCAGAACTACTTCCCGTAGAACATCTCCATCAGCACCTCCTCGATGTTTACGCTTCCGATGATGGGTCTGAAGAAGAGTTGTGCGACCACCGATGGGCTGATGGCCCTGAGCATGGACAGCGCGATCAGCAGTTTGGCGAAGCGCGTCGTGTCTTCGCGGTGGATCAGCCGGACGTGCTCGTTCAGGGCCTGGTGCGCCTCTCGACGCAGGGACTGGATGTAGTGAAGGCACCGCAACCCCTCCAGTTCTGGAAGAGAGACAAGTGGGGCGGGGAGGGGGAGGATTAGAAACTACAAATGGATGAGTGGAGGCATAAACTTCCGTTTGGCAATACAGTGATTTAAACAAAAACAAAGCCCAGTGGTATCTGTGGGAACAGCCGAGCCAGACATAACAAATATCTTCTACCGAACAAAACACACTCATCATTGGCTTGGCTTTTCTGATGTTTAAAGGTCAGTTGTTGTTGTTTTGTTTTTGTTCTGTTTTTTTTGTTTGTTTGTTTGTTTTTTTTAGAATACGTTTCCGATTAACAAGTGAATGGCAGAAGGGCCCCTTATTCAACACACATACCACTGGGACGCCACCTGTGCGCGCCAAGTTTGGCGCAGTCATTCTGACCTGGGTTAAAGAGGACCGCTCCTTTCAGGTACGCGTACTCCTTGGTGCTGATGTCCGCGCTCCAGCACTTCTTCAGGAAAGCTCTGATCCCCTCGATATCCACAACTGAGACCCCGGCTGTCGGTGTGCTCTGTCCGGCCGTAACTTCGCTCTGCCTGTCCGGCGCCCCGGTGAGGATGCGCTGCAGCATACTGGGCTCCACGGTCTCCGTGGTCTCAAAGTCCACCCGGTCCTGCGCCAGTCCGAGAACTAGTAGCGGCGCCCAGCCGCTGCGGATCAGCACCAGCTGATCATCCTCCGGCAGCTCGCGAAAGCACGGCACGTTTTTCACGAACCGCAGCGTCTTCACCAGGATGGCCGAGGCGGCTTTGCACGTCACCTGCGGGGCCCGCAGCACGCCGCGGCGCCGCGTGGCGCCGCAGGAGCACGCCTGCTGCCGGGGCTCCTGCAGGGGGGCGGGCGCCGCGGCTGAGCCGCTCCTGTGGAGCAAGTTGTGCAGCGTTTGTTGCTGCCGCTGAGCCGGCTGCTGCTCCTCGGGGTTAGTCGCCAGGCTGTCACTTTTTAAAATACTGTAGAGGATGCTGCTGCTGCGGCCGCTGACACCCCGGCAGCGGCAGCCGTCCAGCGAGGCCATGGCCGTGGCTGCAGGAGCCGGAGCGCGGCGTCCCGGTGTCTCTTTGAGGCGGCGAAGATCAGCGCGGAGGAGCGCTGTTTATTTTCGCCTTGATAGCCCCGAGCGAAGGGCACCGCGTTTATATTAGCTCCTGTCTGGCCCTGTGCTTTCAGGGGGATTTTTTCTCTTTTTTTTCAGACTCGTCGCTTATTCCCTCCCCTGCCAACGCGCCTCCTCTTCCTCCTCCTCCTCCTCCTCCTCCTCTTCCTCCTCTCCGCCAGACGCGCTTCAGAAAATCCAATGACACGACGGACAACAACTCCACTCAACCTTTCATGTATTTCCTGCACCTCCACCCCTTCCTCATAAATTGAATAAAGTTCACAAACATGCAACGACCGCTCCTAATTGTGAGAGAGAATGAGGAGAGGTACAGCCAAGAACACACACACACACACACACACACACACACACACACACACACACACACACACACACACGCACACACACACACAGACACACACACAAAGAACCAGAGCCCGGTTCTATTCTCAGCTTTACCTTGACTCTCCGGCAGTGCTGTTTATCAGGCAGAAGCTGGAGGAAAAATATAGGCCACTGACAGATCTGAAGGCTTAATTATTTTAGGCACAATTTATATGATTTCTATGAGAAAGAAGCAGGAAGAGCCGAGCTGTGAAGGCCGGCCTCCAACCTTGACTCGGACACACTGATATTGATTTAACCGTGAAAACAGGAGCAGGTGAATTATGATGTCATGACTCAATGCTCTCCTTGCCTCTGTCACAGTAGAGGAATGGGGAGCAGAGGAGATGGAGGGTGTGTGTGTGTGTGTGTGTGTGTGTGTGGAGGGGTGGGGGGGTGGAGGTCAGTAAATGAGAGAGTGGGGGAGACAGGTCCGGATAAAACAGATAAATTAAAGGTTTATCCTAATTGCTCCTTAGAGAGATCGGAGTTTAGCGCTGGCTGCTAACCCCGGGGGGGGGGGGGGGGGGGGGGATTTAAAAAGGGCCGCCAAGAAAACTAAAAAAAACACCCAACTCCTCAAAACCCCCCCCCGGGGGCGGTTGTTGTTATAGGTTA
>CAAKHD010004493.1:123667-168893 GCA_901007705.1 Fistularia tabacaria
ATGAGGAGAAGAACAGAGGTCTGATTGTGAGTTTTGTTGACTGGAGCAACCAAAACCACCCTCAACTCAACATCACCAAGACCAATGAGGTGGTGGTGGACTTCAGGAAGAATCACAGGAGATCTACACCAATCACCATCCACAGTGAGGAGGTGGAGATGGACTCGTATAAGTACCTTGAGGTTCACATTAACAATAAACTGGACTGGACTCAAAACATTGATGCCCTCCACAAGAAAGCTCAGAGCAGGATGTTCTTCCTGAGGAGACTGAGGTCGTTCAGTGACCTTCTACCAGTCTATCGTAGCCAGCACGCTCTTCTTCGCTATAGTGTGCTGGTGGGGCGGTGCCAAGACTGGCGAGGTCAATTGGCAATTGGAACCAAACTCGGACAGTCTGGAAACAGTGACTGAGGGGAGGGTGAAGGACAAACTTGAAGCTATCCTGGACAATCTTTCTAAACCACTGCATGACAATCTGTGGCTGATGGGCAGTTCATTCAGCAAACGGATCATCCCAGCCCCGGTGCAGAGCTGAACGGTTCAGATGCTCCTTTGTGCCCACAGCTATTAGACTGTACAACAGCAGTCTGGACAGCACACTGTCACTCACGTCACGTTACCCCTGTCCTCTTGTGCAGTTTATCTATTTTTATCCTTCTCCCGTTGTTGTCTATGTCCTTTTTAATGTCTCTACTTATATTTATCACTATTGTTCAATGTTTTTTGTGATTTGTCCACTGCCCTGTGCTGCTGCCACACCCAAAATTCTCCTATGGGGATTAATAAAGCATTATTATGTTATCTTACCATAAGTAGTATGCGCCACATTGTCTCCAAGTAGTCACTCTAATGTATACTGTACTGATGGAGCCGTGTGTCTCTGAGACAATACATGGAGACATGTAGTCGTATACCACTATCTTTGTGAGACATGAAATGCAAACTCAATACGCACTAGATGAAGTCATGCATGTACCTCATTCCTCATGTCATTTTGAGAGTTAACAATATTAAACTGTAGAATGTTTTTTTTAGACATGCAGAAGTGCTCCTCAGGAAAAATGTAGGCAACAGGGGGGAGAACAAAAGAGCATAAAACCCAAAGATGGGTGACACCAAGAAAATAAAAGAGTCCTGAGGTCACAGTAAGGCCAGGGGCGTGGGAGAGTACAGTATATCCAGACACCATTAGAAGTAGCCATTTTGGAAAAAAGGTTGTCAAGGAGAAGAATTGTGACCTCCATTGTTTATACAGACGGTGAGATGTTTTCGGTTGTTTTTTTTATAAGGCAGTCAAAGCCAAGGAATGTGAGATGTTAGGCAGGTGAAACAGGATGTGGAAACCAGCTTCTAAGGGCTTTCAGGGCATTATGGTGCAAAAGGATGTGCGAACTAGCTCGAAAATCAGTCTGATCTGGAAAAGGCTGGGGTTTATGTCTTATGTGTAAGAATAAGCTCTACTGCATCAAACTGTGACCATTTCCAGTGCTTGATTAAGCATTTCTGATAAGACTCTTCAGTATGTCATTGTAAGAAGGCTGGGTCACATCTGACCCGAACCTTATCTTCATTTTTTATACAACATAGACAATGTAGGGGATGAGGTCTTTGAATATTAGATGCTATAAATTGCATGCAAAAAGTTGCAGACTGTTTGCAGACATGGTCATGTATCTGCGACTACTTAAATGGATTTCTGTGACAGCCTGAGTTAGACAACATCAACTGTGTTGCGGCTGAGCGTATCCAAGGTCACCGAAGAAGCTGCTTACTCAGACAAGGGCCATGGGAAAGTGAGAGCAACATGCAGATATTAAAAGTTAATGGAAAGACAGATGTGTGTTAGTTTTGGGACTTTTAATAAAAACTTTGCAAGAAGTGAAATTTTCCCATCAAAAGACAAAATGTGATTGTTTCCCCAAACTCAAATCCGAACCTTTTTTTTTCGGTATGTACAGATTGCAAAAGTAGATACACGCACGCATTGTTTTTGATTAGTGAGTATTGTTTTCTTGCGTTTTTGCAGTAGTAAGCATTTCTTGAAGGCTACCCTCACAAATGAAATTCTGAGGTTACCGTGACCAAACAAGACAGGTCTTTGGCAGGTTCTGAGCTGAGCAAAACTTGAAATACAAGTGTAGAGAAGAACACTAGGTATGCGCAAACACTGGGTTTAGACACTCACAAACACTCAAGATAGGTCTTAGAAACATAAGAGGACAAGTATGATTCAAGGCTTTGCATTAAATGGCTCCCCAGGAAAAGTCTGCATTGATTGTTGATTTGTTGGGAGCTTTTCTGGCGGTTGCTATAGTGACTGCCTCAATTTTCTCTCTGTGCCTGTGGACATAAAGGACTGTGTCCTTGTCTCCATAATAGTTACAAATTGAATACTGCACTCTCCAAGGACTCATGTCACCAACTTACAGCAGAGTGAAAGTGTGTGGCTGTGTGTTAGAGGAGGGGGAAACTTTGCTTTAGATGTGCTGAATAAATGCGAATTAGGATGCACAGAGGAGTTTTTCTTTGTATTTTTTTTTTTTCTTGGTCTGGGAATTTTTTAGTGAGGATTCTGGATGGTCAAGGTTCTCATGGGTCATATTAGATTTATTGAGACATAATTCCAGGATGACATAGAGAACAAGAGCCACTTATCTCTCGATTTACTGGGCTAAATTTGGCAGGAGTACAAATCTCAACAACTCCATCTTTCATCTGTGATATTTAATAGCATGATGGTTGTTTTGAATATTTGGTACATTTTTTTCCGAGTTTCAAATTCTGTTGGTGTTCAAACATGTTTTGTGTGATCCAATCAGAGGTGTGGACCACTCTAAATCTACTCTTCAACAAGATGTGTTTGGAACCAATGTTGATGTGGTCAATCAGTTCATAAACAACTGTGATTTATTAAACCAAGCTGTCAGATTCTCTTAATCCAGGACCACAAATTTGTAATCCATCCTTGCCCACAGTAATGCAGTCCTGGGCTTGTTTCCCTGACAAGCTACTCAACTATTATTTTGTTTATGTTGATGTACTTTCTCTCGATCCACAAAGTCCACTGGAAACAAGGGAGCGATTTCTCGTTCTGAAGACAAAGGGGGAGTGGAACGTAAAGGTCTGACCATTGGTTTATAAAGATGTAACCGTATGAGGGCTTATGGTTAATCATTTTTGTAATTTGCTCATATTTTCTACAGACTCAATTTGCTTTGTCCAAACTGTATGTTCACTTGTCTTGACTTGCCAATATTTGGGAAATTTTTTTATCAGTTCGCACATGACATTTTCTCATGAGCTCCTAAGACTATTTGTTTTTGGGGAAAAAAAGGAAAAGTTCACAAAGCTACCAAGATACCAATTATTTTTTTAATCTTTACTTAACTTGATCAGAGACCTCCCCCCTAAGTGAGACAATAAATCTTTTGCATGTTCGCCTCCCTTTTGCATTGATCTTGGGTGCAAACAATGTGATGATTTGTCATTTTAATGTGTTTGTTTCACAGTTGGATTATCTAAGTTAGATTACTTGATCCACACCCAAAATACTACTGGTTAAAGTTAAGAAAGCAATCGATGTTAAAAGGGATTTTAGTTATATTGTAAAGATATTGAAAAGGACTTAAAATGAAGTTGGACCTCGTGTATCTGTTCAAAAGGAGTGGTGTGAAAAGTGAAGGCCTTGTGAGTTTGCCTTAAATCTGCATTTTTTTCCAGTCGGGGGAAACTTTGCTGGCTTCACAAAAAAAGGTCTGAGAGTGCAGTATAATAGAATATAGGAGTCATCCTCATGTCATCCTCTGTCTGGACAGTCTGCCTCCAGACTGTGAGGAAATTAAACTTGTCATATATGTATTTGTATGATCTGTGAAACATCACTGCAATGTTACAGTAACTCGAATTTCACAACTTCATGAAGTATTTGGTCTTCTACTGCTACACTATCAGCTGTCTTCCTCTCACATTCAGTGTCCCAAGGAGGAGAAGAAGAAAAGATAAGAAAATGTCAAATTTGACCGCTAAAGGGGAATTTATTAGAACATATTTCCCCCAACACTCTTTAAAGAGATTATGCAGCTTTGACTCACAGCTCTTTAATCTCAGAGTTCAGACACAGAGTCACTGGAAGAGACCATTCTTGTATTTTGTGCATAAGCCACAACCGTATCATTGCAATTGTATGGTAATATTTTACATTCTAAATACACCTTAATATTATTCTACGATAGCAAAAAATTAATTCTAGACACACACAATAAAATATGTTGCTTCTCAGCAGGGAGAGGCCATATTTTATTTAAGCCCCCTAACTCAAGGTTACTGTACAGACATATACCTATACACAAAATAAAGATTTAAAAGAAACAATAGAACAAAAAACAACAAAAGAAGCATAGTGCCCACCCCCCCTCCACCCCTGAAAAAAAGTGACAGAATCTCTTTCATGAAAAGAAATTTTGCGAAAAAATCTCAGTTGCTTGCAGTTGTGACAAAGCTTGTTGTCATGTTTTTCAAACTGCCCTTTTCTGTAGATGTTTTCCAGGGAGGATTGTACTGGAGTGCCCCTGGTCAAGGTATTATTTTAAGTTTGGCATTTGTAAAGTTCATTGGCGTTTCGAAGTTTACATTTTTCCTTTTTTCTCATGTTTTCACTCACTTTTTTATATTTCCTGGCTTTCTGCTGTGTTTTCATATATCTACCCTTCTGTTTTGTTTTTGCACCCCAATTTAGTTACTTCCTGTTTTATTTTAATAATTCTTTTGAAAGTCATGTTTTGGGCGACTTCCTGCCTTTGTTGGGTTTCGGTATGTGTCAGCTCATGTTTAAATTCTGCCTGTTGTGTAGGTAGGTGAATAGATGCTTTCTTTCTTCTGTTTTAGTCTTCATCAGATCGACTTTTCAGTTTTTCTCCTTTTAGTCTGCTTTATATTTCTTCTGGTAAACTTGTGTGTCTTTTTAGTCGTCAGTGTGTTTGCTGTTTTCAATAGTTCATGATGAACTTGGCTTATTCCTCTTACTTTTTACTGGTAAGATTATGATCTCTATCTCTACTTTCAAGTCCTCCTCCTTTCAAGCATAATTTTCATTTCATAAGTCTCTATGCTTTTTAAGTCAAACTTTTGATAATAGCAGCAGATTTCTTGCAAAACACTGTATAGTCCCATCTTCCGATATTTTCCTCGTTCTAATTGTCACAATCATTATTTGCAACACATTTGAAATGTCCAAGTTCTATACAATGTACCAACTAATTTGAAGGTATAAAGAAGGCATTATGCGTCAGAACCCAAATCTAGCCTGTTTGCAAAGTGATCAGTGAAAGTTACTGTTTCTACCTTTTATGCTGCTCAGCATCTTCATCAGCGGTCAGCGGATGTTAGGCAAGCTGTGACGTCATCAGAACATCTGTGTTTACTAAAGAGTCTTACTCCCTCCTTTGCAAAGAAAAATGCTTCCTCAGCAACAGATACTCCTGACTCTATAATCGCCATGGAAAAAGCAGGGCTGGTGAAGACTATTGCACTCACTCATATTGCCCTCACTGTTTTTTGTATGAATTCAAGATTTATGATTTTCAGACATGAGGGTTCCTCAAGAGCTTCTTCCAATTCACACTCTTGGTATCCCTGCTAACTAACTTTAGCAATAGGTTGTGGAGGAGCTCACAGTGAAATGATGGGAAAGACCCAACGATGTGTACCTTTTTAATAGCAAAAGAATAATCTGCATTTGCTTTGCTTAAAGATACTGCTGCCTCCAAATGCAGAACCTTAACACCCTCAATCAACCATCCTCTGCCAACTTGCATATTTGTCTTGTCTTGTGGTGCTCGGCAAGGAATAATCGATGACGAAGCCTTGGAGTCTTGAATGAGAGATTACATTTATCAATGAGCACCACCTTACCAGTATACACTAACCCGTGCACTTCCGGGGCGCATAAATATAAGCCTCTGGCCTAAGCCGCACCCCCAGCCCCAGTCCCGTGGGGTTAGAGGCCACGCCCTTCAGTGTCCATCACACAGCTCCCCCCCCGAACACTCAGACGGGACCTGAAATTTCAGATAACATGAGTAGACTGAATTGATGTTAATGTGTAATACTCAGATAACACCAGTAGACTGAATTGATGTTAATGTTTGCATATACTGCTTACATCATGATGTTGGTGTAAGGTAAATTGGACTTGATGTTTTAGGTGGGAGTTCCGTAAGTTCTTTCAGCAATAAAGCAGCGTATTGTGAAGTCATCATTCTGAGCAAATATTCTAAGTACAACCCATAGATATCACAGGACCTTGAAACCCAAATAGTGCCTCACGGGAGGCCTGATTGGCCTGCCATAATGGCTGCGGTGTTCCTCCGTTGGAACGGCCGGGAGCCTCGGACACTGAACCCGTGGAGGTGCTGCTGCTAGGGTTCTGGACGGAGGGCGACCCCAGCAGAAACCTGGGCAGGTAGCAGAACTTCACCCGCCACCCTGTACGCTGGCTTCAGCCGATCGAGCGACACTAGCTCCCTATGCCTACGCCTGCCAAAGTCCAGCACGAAACTCTCAGGAGCTGCCTCAAGAACCCGGAACGGTCCATCGTATGAGGGCTGAAGAGGCAAGCGGTGAACGTCATGTCGCACGAAGACAAAACGAGCTGACATGAACTCCGCCAATACAACAGATCGCTGAAAACAGTGTGAGCTGGGCTCGGAAACCGTGGGCCGAGGGGCCCAACCGGAAACACTGTCGGGCAGGGAGGGGTAGCGGACTTCTCTGGCAAGAACTCTCCTGGGAGCCTCAGTGGCTGGCCCAGAACCAGCTCGGCAGGCCATGCACCGAGGTCGTCCTTCGGGGCTGAACGCAGCCCAAACATAATCCACGGTAGCCGGTCCAACCGCCCGGTCAGAATCGGAGAAAGCTTGAGGACAGCCCTAACAAGCCGATGATCCTTAGCACGCTCGCACGCCACACACGCGGCCGGCCATTCCCTGATGTCCTTACGCATGCCAGGCCAGACGAACTTAGCACCCACCACATGCCGAATGTCCGTCGTAAAGTCAGAAACGGCCGCAAGCTGTGGCTGCTGGCGGGTGGACCATGGCTCAGCCACTTTAGACATGGCAAATGTCAATGGCAGTCCCTGGAAACTGACAACCCAGCCAAACTGACATTTGGCTAGGTTGACGATAAGGCCATGGTCGTCCAGACAACAGAAAACCTTTGTCGGGTGCTCGTTAGCCGACGGGCTGGCCACAAGGATATCGGACAGGTATACACACAAAGGTGAGGTCACGCATAACCGAGTCCATAAGCCTTTTCAAAGTCTGAGCAGCAACCATCAAGCCGAAAGGCATGCGCAGGAACTTGAAAAGCCCGAACAGGGTTGCCACTGCGGTCTTGCGTACATGCTCTGCGCGCACAGGCACCTGGTGACAAACACACACCAGATCCACCTTGGAAAAAATGGTGCCCCTGCGAGCCGCATAGAGAAATCTTGAATTCGGGGTATGGGGTTTGTGGTGACGTTAATTAGCCAGCAAAAGTCGCCACAGGGGCACAATGACTCGTCGGTCTTGGGCACCATGTGGAGCGGGGAGGCCCACGGGCTCTTGGACCACCACACTATCCCCAGGCGTTCCATGGAGGTAAAACTCCTCCTTGGCGGTCACTTGCTTGGCTGCGTCGAGTCGCCGCACCTGCGCGAAGACAGGTGATCCCATCATGGGGATCTTGTGTTCCACGCCATGCCTCGTAGACGCATCAAGTCAGAGTCACCAATGTGGTGCTCGGCGAGGAATAATCAATGACGAAGCCTTGGAGTCTTGAATGAGAGATTACATTTATTATGAAGCACCACCATCCCACTATACACTGTCCCGTGCACTCCCGGGGCGTATATATATAAGCCTCCGGCCTAAACCACGCACCAGCCCCTAGTCCTGTGGGGTGAGAGTCCACGCCCCTCAGTGTCCACCACAGTCTTTCCAAATATTTCCCCTCAAAGGTAGATGAACCAATGCAAAATTAATTGTTATTAGAAAGGATCCATATTTAGATCATTGTTGTATGATTGTAGATTAAGAGTTACAGTAGTCAGGGCATATACTATTTTTTGAAGTCACATGAGTTATATATCAAGCTATGTATTCATGTAAAATGTAGTAGAGAGTAGCAGTGGCATAGTTAATCCCAGTAAATTAAGCTTTTTTGCACTGGCCTGAAACAGGCTCTGCTGCAGAGGAGCTTTTTCTGTGTTTTAAGGGAAACAAACGGTTTTGCTTTGGGAGGTTTTAAAATTTGGTTACTTTTTAACATGACTCGAACAGACATGCAGAAGCCTGACAGCCTTTTTTCTTGCATTGGAACTTGGGCCCAACACTCACACCCAAGTTGGTACTATAATGACCATGGCAAGACATTTTAAAAAATTAGACTGAGGTTTCTGTGCATCAAATGAGAGACGAATGGTTTTAATAGTAGACAAACAGGGGAGGACAAGTGGCCAGCAAAACTATGTCTCGCTTGAAAAAGAAAAAGGAACTGTTGTTAAGTTTAATAATATAATATAATTTCAAGACAGAAATGTCTTCAACAGTGGTGAAGAGGTCACATACGAAAGTTTATCTATACTGGTATTCTTTCATTTGAGATAGTTTGATTGGATTGCTCAATAATGAAAGAGCAGAACAGAAATCTGAGGCCAGCAGTTTCAGAGGCAAGGGGACGGCCCTACTGTGAGGATAAAGGCTGAGGCTCAAGCAGGAAACAGCAACAAATTCAAGAAAAAGCAAACATCTGGAGAATAAGCGGATAAAATCCATGCTCAAGTAGGGTCTGTTTGCATATGAGGTCTTAGTTTCACACAGTGCATCCCACAACTGGAATGGGAGACAAGTGTTGAAGTTAAATTTGGAGATCACACTTCTCACCTCAAAATTATGCATCATCTTCATTTGACCAAAGGGGTTTGATTAATGGGAAAGAGAGAGGAAGAGACCTAAACAGTTCAGCCTCAAGTTCCCATATTTTCTGTCCGACACTATCATGCATTCGTGATTCTAATCCTATTACAGACAGTGATTTACGTACTGCTCATACTCACCGCACATACCAACTGTTCAGCTGTACCCTTTTTGTTGCATAGTTGTGCAATCAGATATCTATTTATTAATTACCTGAAAATGCATATTTCACGGTTGTGACATTTTTCCCTGTACATACCACCCACTGTTTAACTGCGCTGCTATATAACTGCTGCTGTTCACTGTTGTAGGTATGTACTATACATCTACCACTCAACAACTTGCACTTTACTGTGATTTATGTCCGAATAATAAAAAGATAATGCCTATGCAACAAATTTTCGTTCTGTACACCCCTGCTGTGTACAGAATCACAATTAAGTCTGTCTAAGCGTAAGTCTTTAAAAGATTTGAACGTTTCTGTTTCACATTTTTTTCACACTTGTAATGATCTCTTTTACTTAAAGACCCTCCCCGAAGCATTTGACTGCATTTCAGATCTGCTGTCACAGTTACCATGGACCAATGATTGGAATTTTGGTGGCATGAGTGTGATCTGACAAAATAGTTACAGTGTATTCCCTGTCTCTGTTCAAACATCAATGTTTCAAACTGGAAAATTTTGACATGATATAGTGAGTAAACATTGGTGGAATTGATATTCTGCTCTTCCTATAATTAAATGGATTAATAAGATACCAATTGGTGTGAAAGAGCTCTTTGTCATCAGAATTTCAGGTAGTCTGTCAGAACACCAGAGCTATATATGGCATAATGATTGAAAAGAGCTCACTGATATACAAAACCCCTCTTTGAACAGGCATAGTTTGGTTCATTGTTAACTTCAGCCATGGATATCTCTTCGAATGTCTGCAGGCAGCCACTTGCAACTATCTACCTTCATGATTGAAATATAAAGCACAAGGTCACCGAGCTCCTAGAAAAATCAGCAGATGTTGCTTTTATGCACTGAACAAATTCATCAACTGTTAAAGGTCAATTATGGGTGACATTCTGATACAATGTGATTAAACATGTTTTATAGTATGATGATGAATGTCAGTGTTTTGTCATACGTCTCTTCCTTTACAATGTGGGGAAAACCTGCCAGGTTTATATACATTTTATAGACATTCACCTTTTATCTTTTAAGACAGGCTGGAATGTAAATGCCATGACATGCCATGCTAACAAGTATCAGTGATCAGCTACCAGGTAAACAGCTGAGTATGTGCTGTATTCAAGGGCCAAAACAAGCCACTAGGAAGAAGCTTGGCCACTGACTTCACTCTCTTTTGCCGTTTGGGATTGCTAATCCCTACTGAATTTTGGTCATTTTTTTGCAGGGCAGGACATGAAAATGAGAAAAGAGGGTTCATTTTCATTTTCTTTTTATTTGTGTCATAAAATATACAGAGAAAATGAAAATGCAGTTTGGATTGGTTATTACTCCTTTTATTTATAAGTCAAAATATGCAGCCACATTCTGAAAATGAAAAAGCATTTCTGCCAATGCATTTTAATTTAGATTATGATCATTCTTTGGTTCTACAGCAAAATAATTATTGTATTCTTGCATTTACATTGTAGATCACTTTTAGCTGAAAAAATGTATTCAAATGTATTTATTTAAAGAAGGTCACCATCACATTAAAAGAAGCAAACTCTCATCATAGCAGTTTGTCATTTTCTTTTAGTAAAGAAAAACCTGATTCCGATCAGTGTCATTTTATTGTCACATGATTAAACCTGATATAGCCAGTGACATAAGTGTCTAAGTGACATAAAACAAGATAATTGTGTTGATCAGAAAAAATGGCCATTCCATAGATTTCTCAAGAAGTTTGTGTATAAATAGTTATTACAGTCATTGGCCATCATCATTCTGACAATGATGGGTGTCTCTGCCACCACCGGGAACAACACTTGCATGTGTTACATTTTCATCTCGTATTGTGCTGCATCACAGCTAGTTAAATAGGTGCAGTCCAGGGCTGCAAACAGATTAATTTTAACCTTGATCCAGAAAGAGGCAGGGTGTCGGCAAAAGCAAAGTAAGGGATTGTTGTTTTTTTGCTTTCAAATTCCTCTCCTCTGCTTCTCACAAAAATTGCTAAATGCTGTGTGCAAGATCTGCTGTTCCACACTGAACTGTGAATGTTTTTTTTTTTTTGGTTTTTTTTTGGGGGGGGGGGGTATACAGCTACCAAATAAGTCAATAAAAAAATCAAAGCTTTTAAGGATATATTTTTAGGGTCCTTTTACCATATTTGACGGGTTCTCGGGTTTACTCCCACAGTCCAAAAACATGCAGCAGGTTGATTGGAAAAATTGGAAAAATTGCACAGGTGTACGAATGAGAGAGTGAATGGTTGTCTGTCTGTATACGTGGCCTTGCGATTGACTGGTGAACAGTTCAGGGTGTACCCCGCCTCTCGCCCAATGTCAGCTGGGATAGGCTCCAGCATCCCCCGCAACCCTGGGCAGGATATGCTGTAGACAATGGAAGGATAGATTTTTTTTTTTCTCGTTGATTTGGCAAAACCAGTGGCCAGTGAACAAACAGTGTCAATTACTGCAGTTTGACACACCAGTAACAAATTGGCAGGCAGCTGCTGCATCAAGCAAATGATGCCTGTCAGAGAATTGATTACAGTGGCTGAAAATTGGATAGGAACTTAGCATCAACTACTGCTGGTTGAAAGAAAAACAATAAGATCAGCATCATACAAGTACAGACATAACCAAAGCATGAGTAAAGCTGAGATGAGGCAATGCAGAGGTGGGACACTGCAGTCAAAATGTTGAAGTCCTTGTCCTTGTTGTGGATAAATTGTGTGCAGAACATATGCCACAAGGATGTAAGCTAATTAGCCAAGGTTGAGCAGCACCCTGGGGGTTGTAGTTTGGTGGATCTGTAAATGTGAAAAGGGCTGTGCATGTTGGGGATGAGGTTAACATATGGGAGGGAGAAGAGGGGGAGGCTGCCAAGGTCAAATCCATGATTATGAATGTTCTATTCAATCCATACAAACACAACAGTTCCACAGTGCCAGTTCACTTCATTCAGTTTTTAACTATATAAAAATCTCGTCACTTAAAAGTCCAGCGTGTACAATTGATGATAGATTAAGTTATTTGTAATCCCAGTTTTGTGTTTGCTGTTTTTAAACAGTTGTGGTTCATGTCATTCCTTCATGTCACTAACTTCAGCAGAGGTTAACAGAATTCAAGCTCTACACACATCGTTGGTTGTTTTTTCACTTGAAAATATACAAAAGTTTCCACCCAACTTTCAGAAAAAATTGAACCACATACTGAAAATTTACAATTATTAAAAGGCACTTTGTTCAGAGTGACGCAATGGTCTGACTCAACCAGTCAAGGTTATTGTAAGCCACTGCTTTCATGCATTGAAATAATAACGGTAAACTGATTTATGAGAAAGTGATCTAATTTTCAAGAGCCTAAAATTCACTGAGCCACTCTGGATTAGGCCATAGGTTACAGCTTCAACAGAGGAATGATGTCTGCAGAACCTATCAATAGCACTTAACAAGCAATGAAATTACACTTCAAATTCCCTACAACTTGTATTGTCTCAACACTCTCACAATGAAACCATCTGTTTGTCGTGGTCACTTTTTGTATTTCTATGCATTTCGATGAATTTAAATACAGTTTTTCCAAACCTGTAGTATTAAAAGGTGATAATCCAGCCAGTTAAGGCACTGCTAATTTGGCCAGAATTTCATGTCTGTTTGAACCATTGAATCAGGGGATAACAACCTATTTTGATTACAGTGGACTTGATGTACTGATTTGAACAGTGTCATTATTGCAGTAGAATCATCTCACTCTGGTTTGTTTATCATTCTAGTGCAATATTGAAGTTAAATAAGAGCTACTCGTTCTGTTATGGATAATGCACAAAGGGTTGGAAAAGCAGATCATTCTCAGTGGCTTAATTTTGAGTTCATGGTTGATTTTTTCCCGGTGTTTACTAAAGAGAAGCAAAGCCAGTGAAAAACCAGTCTTGTTCTTCTTCTTCTTCTTCTTTCAATGTAGCCTTTTCCCTTCAGGGGTCACCAAAGCGAATCATCTTCCTCTATCTAGCCCTATTCTCTGTATCTTCTTCTCTCACACCAACCAATTTCTTATCCTCTTCCGCTGTATCCATAAATCTTCTCTTTGGTCTCCTTCCAGACCTCCTTCCTAGCATCTCCAACCCCAGCCTTCTTCCACCTATATATTCACCATAAAGAGAGGCAAAGCCAGTCGAGCTGATAATGTGAGTTCACTCAATGCTGGCAGACAGTTTTGAAACTATTAGTTAAGTTGTTCCTTTTGAGTGTCTCCTATAAATGTGAAGTTCAACAAGCTCAACCGGTATTTACTGAAGGCCTTGGCCCCAGCAAAACATGTATAGAAAATTACACTTTAAAAGAGGCAAAAAAAATCTTGTAAATAAATTGTGAAGGACAGGATTTGTGTGCTACATCAACTTATCTTAGATTAGCAAGGCTGCAGGATGAACTTGACAAAGTAAAAGAAAGAGCTGTAATTGGAAAGACTTTTATAAAATTGGATTGGATTTTGTAAAATAGAAAGAAATTTAGCTTCATACATGAATCCCACATCCATGTAGTCAACCCTGCCATGCATTATTCACGCAAAAGTGCTAACAGTAATAATTATACAGAGTAATAAATAGAGATCCAGGATTTTTACCTATATTTTGATTGAACATCATCGTTGATTGCTGTTTGTACAGCTGACTTTGTAAAAGGCTTCCAGGAAGAACACTTGAAAATTAATCATATCCATGTGTATTCAGCAGCAGAGGCTGAACTGCTGTCCCTGTAGACTAGACACATCCTTGCTTTGTTGATTTTAAACCAAGAATGACCATATACCGATAACTTCACCATAGCATGATCACCAATTCATATAATGTTATTTTATGTGTCATATTGATGCAATAAACCTGTGAAGTGAACTGACAGTACTGAAAGCCCATTGACTGTATTGGTTGAGATCAGCAGCTGCAACACAGCTACCTTAAAAGATGTTTGTTTCGTAGAGGAAACCATTTAGAGGCTCATAAAGGTCCCTCATGAGCAGATAGCGCTCTCGCAACAACTCCTTATAGAGCAGAGACACACCTTACCCATCTTCCATTTCATGTCCAAGACCATGCAGAAAACAGTTGATGGGTAACAGTAAATGTGCAAAATATGTATCCCACTTTGCATATCAGGTGATACACCCTTATTTCTTCATACCATGGCAGCAAGGTAGAACAGTGGTTAGCGCTTGCACTCCACAGCTAGAAGGTTCCAGGTTCAATCCCGGGACCTTTCTGTGTGGAGTTTGCACGTTCTCCCCGTGTCTGCGTAGGTTTCCTCCAGGTGCTCCGGTTTCCCCTACCACTAAAAACATGTACAATAGATCAGGTTTGTGTGTATGACTGTGGGACAACTGATGCAAATTAGCCCAAGGCTACAATCAAGAGTGGTGTGTTTACATGCATGGTTCTCACGTGTGTTCATTAACATGCACTGTCCCAACCAAATAAACAATTAATTAATTAAACTACCAACACAGGAAACTCAACTTAAAACAATTTAAAACAAGGTAGCTCTGCTATCTGAGGGAAAAGACAAAGGAATGACAAGATGTAAAGCTGCTCCTCTGACCATGACGTCTGTGCAAACATCCAAGATGAGGCCAGATTTTATTCATAGGCTGTTCCCTGGAGTTCACAGTGCAAAAGTTTTCTTTGGTATAGAGCCACATCAAAATGAAAGCACACATCCGCTTGTGCTGGAGGAGCATGCTGGCTGGACCACCTCCAACCATAACCTGATTAACCGCACACATTCCAATCTGGACCAATACTTAGGTTTAAGGAGTGATAATTCAAAATGGCTCCAAAGACGTACAGACTTCATGAGTACATAGCAGAAGCTTCTCAACGTGTGAAAGAAAGGAACAACAGAATCCCTGTGTCTGTAGCAGGTCCTCTATTCTGTAAAGAAGAAATTCTAGCTCTAAGGAAGGGTGAATTTACTTCCCTGATGTCCTCATATGGCAGAGAGATGCGACAGAACCAGATGGATCAACACTGTCTGATCATTTTGACGATCAAGTCTGTTGCCAACCAACCGATTTTCACCACATCTTAGAAAAAGACAAGCACTTTTTTCAAAAAGCTGTAATATAATTCCATGTTGTCTCTCACTGACGCCAAGAGTTTTGCCAACCACGAGTTGAAAATCCCAAGCGTGCAGCGCAGTCCCTGACTGCACTACGACTAGAGTTTAACCTTGCAGCAGGATACATACAGTAATTTAAAAAAACATGTCGGAAAACAGATCAATCAAAAACCGCAGCTGTCACTTCTTCCTAATTTCTGTGAAAATATCAGGAGTCATTTTGCACTTCTCATCAGCAGGTTTAATGAGATAGATATATATTTATATCTGTGTGTGTGTGTGTGTCTGTGTGTCTGTGTGTCTGTGTGTGTGTGTGTGTGTGTGTGTGTGTGTGTGTGTGTATGTGTATAATCACATCCTTTTGCCAAAGACAAGACTTACCAATTCCATCAGGTGCACAACGTAGCAAGAGTTATCCTTTAAAAAATGAAAATAGGAAACAAAAATGTTAAATATTTGATAAGTACTTGGTTGAATAATAATTTAAGGTTAGCAACCATTTGATCCTCAAGGATTTGAGTTATCTTTTTCTCACAAAAGAAGGGAAGCAGACAGGAAAGATGACTCACCGTCTGTGATGAAATCTCTGTGCAATGTGGGGGAAAAAAAACAATGAAAAGGTAGCACTTCAGAGTAATTGCACATTGGCAAATGAAGTAATTAACTTAAACTAGTAGTTAAAAATAATGATTTGTTAATCTTATGTGAATTTAAATAGCATATATTTTTACATGGAGATTTAATATGGATAATAAAATACATTTGTGATAAATTAAAGGGTTGACTGTTTCTTCACTTTTCACTCGGACTAACTTTTTTTATCACAAGTTGTTAAGCGTGCAAGTGTACGTATGGAGTGAAACTACCTCAACTTTACTCAAAAAATGCTCACAGAGAGCATTATAACACAACCAAGTTATTGTTTCTTTTCTTATTATGAAATATACTGTGATTAATGGGTTTGTATTTATGATAAACAGACGTGGTTGAGTTAATTGATCTATAACAAATTTTTGTGCAGTAACTAATGTTTCTACGAGCTATAATGACATATGGGGGATTTCTTTCGAAATGTTATTTTGTCAAATTTTATTTATTCATCTATTTTGATGCTCAATGTGTGTTACACCTACTAGTGTCCTTCTTTTCACCTTGATATTTCAACATGTTCAATATCTGACCTCCACATTATTTGCTACTCTACACCTCACTCTCTCTCCTCCTCCCAATCCCTCTCTCTTCCCAGCACGCCAACACTGTTATTAGTGTCGTAATTTACCTCCTTATGCAAACATGACCCTGTCCTCGATATGCTGTAAGGCAAAATATTCATACAGTAGTCACCGAGAGGCTAATAAAGAACAAGATGAGAAGAACAATTTATTGCTCAGCACAAGCCTTACATATTTCATGTAGTAGCATTCCAATGCATTACACACATGGATGCATGCAGGTCCTATGTGTGTTTTTGTTAAAGCATATACATGAGGGAAAAAAGTAATACTATGTTATAGTGTGACATATATTGGTATAAGATGAGTAGATCAACTAGGACAAGCAGGAAAAGATAGAAAGGGCACGCAAGACAAGAGGAATGAAGGCAGGTAAATAGAATATGCACATAGTATTCTGGCAGGTCAATCTGCATTTTAATTTCTGTTATGTCTAAATGTGTTTTTATGACCCCACTGCTGAGTAAATCTTTCGTGATATATCCCTGCAGGATAAAATGAAGAATGATTTTGGCGCACTTATTGGACCCAGAAATTGTTGAAGAAGAAGAACAAAAAGAAGAAAATGAAGGAGAAGAAGAGACGATAGCTCACAATTTAAAATGACTTGTGCAAGGAAACTGAATTTTTCGTCTTCTCCTCAAGCCAGCTGCTGACAGCAAGTTTGATCAAATCGTTGTCCAAAATTCAGAAGTGCCATTCTCAGAAGATGGCTCTCTGACGCAGGGTGAGTCATGGGGGGGGGAGAGGGGGGTAATGGGAAGGTATCTTACAATTGCAACATTCTTCTGCCTAATTTGGATGATCACTCTGCTTGAATTGTCCAGCCCAAGATATTTTCCACTATGCATTTGGTGCAAATCAACAGAGGAGTTAAAGGATATTTTTAGCACTATTACTTAAATTAAATTATTTTTCTCAGGCAAAAAAAAAAATAATTAAAGAAGGTTGTGATAATTTTTAATTATACCAGGTCATAGAGTTTGGCTGAATTATCATATCTGAAGTGAAATATTTATCCGTAGTCCTACAAGAATTTTTCTATGTTAAAATAAGATAAGATAAGATAAGATAAGATAAGATAAGATAAGATAAGATAAGATAAGATAAGATAAGATAAGATAAGATAAGATAAGATAAGATAAGATAAGATAAGATAAGATAAGATAAGATAAGATAAGATAATACTTTATTGATCCCCATATGGGAAATTCGGGTGTTGCAGCAGCAACATTAGAGGGAAAAGAAAAAAAAACAAAAAAAAAACAGGAAAGATAAATACACACATATGACAGTGCAAACACATATGCAAATGCACATAAGTCACCATACATTCCACACACATGTATACATACATTTTTATACACATACCCATTCCTACATAAATATATATATACACATATACACATATACACAATACACATATATACATATATACATACACATTTACACATAGATAGCACACAAAAAATACTTTTTTTTTTAAATAACATGAGCAGGAATAAATAGATTGAAGTTATGAGATACTCATATGAGTACATATTATGAGTTAAGATTGATGTTATGAACAAAGGTAAGGTTTGTTTACTATGTTCTTTAAATGTGTTAGTTGGTTAGTTAGGGGCTATCTGCACAGAACGTCATGTGTGATGTTCAAAGGCTCATAGAATCAGAAACAACCTTTTCAACACTCAAACACATGTTCTCATAAATGCACTATCTTGATTCTTGCATGTTTCATTAATTCGGGAACCTTTGTTTAACCAGGTAAAGAAAAAACAGGATCCGTTTCGAAAGGGCAACCTGGCCAAGAGGTCAACAGAACCTCTTGTGGCATTGCAGACATATCATAAAGGGGGGGATTTCTTTGATGCAAGTTTATTCAGTTTTGTCTGTACAGGATTTCGTTTTCTCCATTTGTTGCATTTCATACATACTATTATTATTATAATTGTTGCTTTTGTTATAGTTAGTAATCGTAGTGGTAGTTGTTGATGCTGTTTTTTTTTTCACCATAACATATTATTGATGGCTTAAGGGGTTTGTGAATAAGAGCAGAGAAAAATACTGTTTGCAATTATTATCTTTATGTATTAAATTCTTTTTTCAGGCTTGCATGAGGCGAGTAAATAAAGAGTTTACTGTCTGTACCTAATTAAGTGCGAAAAAAAAAAGTCACATTTTGACACACACAACTTGAGAAATAATCACCATTTGATTACATCAGTCCCTTTGCTTAAATGCCACATTTAGAAGCTAACTAAAAAAAATCAAGCGAAATGTTTCTGGCTGTGTCAGGCCAGACTTGGAAAGAATGATGATCAAATGATTGCTGCAGCAAGTTCTGAGGAAGTCATTTATAATCTTTCTTTTTCTATAATACACAGGTACAACATCTTTCAGCCTAAACATGCATCAAAAATTGTGTAATCATATATTAATTTCAGTCCTTTACATTTTAATAACCACTTCCCGGGTGATTTGATTATTTTCTGTGGCTGCATTATTATTTATTAATATCCCGCATCTGTGCCCAGCCTGCACAGATGCCCCCATAAGAAAAATTTATTATACAATAAGGCACAGTAGACTGAATGAAGACAACATGATAAGTAGAAGGTTGAAGAAATTAAACAAAATGGTAATTGTCAGAACCTAATTTATCCCCGAGGTCCAATTGGAGGGCACATGGGGTTGCATAGCATCCCAACAGATCCAACATCTATTAATAAAGATAATAAAAATAAGGTAAAAATGAAAGTGAACAACAAGTAAACTTGAAGATCTCTAAATAAACTGTGCATATTTGTAAATAGCTGTTCATGTGTACTATAAATAACTGTAGATCTGTACAATGGGCAGAAGAAAAACTTTACATTATGCAATGTGCTCTACATTTATACAATAAATATGACATGAGCAGCACTACACTTAGGAGGTGGGAAGGGTGGCTGGGGGGTGGGGTGGGGTTCCGGAGCTGTTGGGAGTTGCAGAGTTTAAAGTTTAAATTTAAAGTCATTTCAAAAGTTATGGTTGAATCCCAAAATAATACATCATTACCCATCCTTTCCACCTTATTGACATACAAATATACATGAAATAGCCATTGAAAACCAATATGCACATTGCAGCAAACAAGAATAAGCACATAAGTTGGCAAAGTATGTTTTCCTGCCAGTTGTCATCCAGATTCACAGGGCACTGTGATATATAGTTACGCATTATAACATTATGTTGCCCAGCTCTTTAAGAACCAGATCCTGCTGCCCTTCTGTCTCTCAAGGTCTTCCTCTGTCTGCTCTAGCTCAGCCAAGGTCACCCGCCACCCTGCAGGCTCCCTGCAACCTTGAGCAACTAACTGACTAGGAAATGTGTGTTCTCCCGCTCCACCACCTACATGTCTCTGTGTCAGTCAGACAGATACAGAGCAGAAGGGTCATTAAATGTTCCAGCATGCTGTAAGTCGGACATTAGGCCACTCCAATAAATGGCGTTTGAAAGGCCCACTGTGTCCCAAGGACGTTTAAAAAATTAAGAGCAGCAGCTTAGCTTCTGAAATAATGGTTATCAAATTCAAAGCATCAATATACCAGATGTTGTCTAAAGTCATCCCATATGTGTAACAATCAGGTGTTGGTGTGAGGTCTGGCCATGCACGACAAAAACATTCGATAAATAAGACTTAGCAACTAATTTATTCAATTTACTTCCCCTTCATATATTGATTTATATAGTTTCCTGTTGATTTGACAGGTTTTCAGTTTTAAAGTTTTGCTTTATCTTTACTTTATTTGAACTTTGTTTTACTCATTTATTCATTCCTTGTCACTATCACATACCCTGTGTACATGGTTGATGGAGGCTTGAGCCAATTGCAGCTACAATGGGCAAGAGGCAGGTTTACAGTGCCAACCATCAGCTGTCAACTGCGGGGCCTCATATGGAAGCACTCAGCCATCACTCTCATTCAGTCCCATAAACAATTTGTGGTCTTCACTGAATCTCCTTTATCCTATTTTTGGTCTTCAGGATGCGAGACAACCCAACAGAGCACCATTACGTGCAGGAGGGACGTGCCAACTCCACCCAGAGAGGTCTCAGTCAGCCAGCGAAATCGAGCCGGCAACCTTCTTGCCGTGAGACATATGAATCCGATCTAGAGGCTAAAAGTTATTGACAACACTAAAGGTCACTTTACATGGTGTTGGAATATCAGTATCACCACTACGTGATAATACAGTCAAATTAACTTGTGTTACTCAGTCAGAGAATTATAAACATGTTTGGGTTTTTTTATTGCTTTGAAAACTTAATTTTACTTGCTGCTAATGCAATTTCTATATCTGACCTTTTCTTGTGGATTGTGAGTTACAATACCCAAGAAAAGAACACATGGAGGTTTTCAGGGATGATAGTGTAAACTAATGTCAAGTTTGAACAAAAAATTATTATTTATTAGAGAACTGGGATTAGTTTTTTTTTTATTTTTGAAAAACTGTTAATGAGAGTTTTTTTATGAGAAAACGTTAGACATGTTTTAAGGTAACAATTCATGAATAAAATCCTACTTGGCAACTTAAGTGCTTAAAGAGCTTTGGGTAGCGAAGGCTGGCATCCAATGAGCCAAAATCTCATGATGAAAAATTTGGAAGTACAGTGTCTTGCTCAAGAGCACTCTGACATGGTCTCGAGAGGATTGAGGGTTCCAAACCTTGACCTAGACAACTTGACAACCTCTGTTCTTCTCAGACAATCTTGTATAGAGTTTACGATTATCAGTTTGGAATGATATTTTTAAATATCACATAGGAAGAAAAATATAATTAAATAGTATATGACTTACAATTTACAAAGTAACATTCTAAAAGCTTTTTTAAATAAAGGAATGCCACAGAGTGCTACAGAGCATTAACGCCACAATGATGAGAGTGTTTCTAGGACCTTGGATTTGATGTGAAATCATGTGTCCTTGCCTCTACCGCCCTCCATGTTAAAAGCTCTTTGTGACAAGGAAAGTACTTTATGAACCTCTGAAAGGCTTCAGCCTCCCCGTTAGTTTCATTGTAAGACTATAAGACAAGAGTGTTATTCCATGATTTTTCTGTCTTGTCCCTGCTCTTATTTTCCCTTCTTTCTTTAACCAGAGTCTCTATTGAGCCAAACTACAGCCAATTAGAAAACATTAAAAAAGAAGACCCTTTCGCCTTCTATTTATAATGCGTCGAGGGCAAGGGATAAAGACCTCAGCAAGTAGTTTATGACTAAATATTCAAATGATCAGCGTGTCAGACAAACAGGTTGCAGCTTTACCACCAGCCCCTTAAACAATGCCTATGCTCTGCAAGAACAAGAGGTCTGTTTTTCATTTCACCAAGGTCTTAGGAAATCAGTTTGTTTGAATGTGCTCATGCTGCTTGGCCTGGCATTGGGTGAATCATATTTATATGTGAGCATGTTGTGATTTGTTTTGTCTGTAAAGGCTTGGCTCCTTTAACATCTACCTGGAATGTTCAATGTGGACAGAAGAAATACCGCACATGTGTTTCTACAGCCTTGAGACTTCACAGGTTTCCGACTGTGGCGCTCAGCTCTGTAAACACACAGTTTCCTCCTGTGGCTCTCTGTTTGGACAGGAATCAAGGAAGCTGATTAAACCTTCGCTCAAAAGGCCACTGGTGTGCTGAGCTGGAATGGAGTCATGGGTCCTTAAATTGGAGGAAATGTCTAAAAGTCAGCTCGTGGGCAAGTCCACTCGCAATGTCATATTCAACCAGATTAGCTCATGCGTTGTTTGTATTGTTATCCCAGGCCTGTGTTTTATTTACATAGAAGGCGTACAGTATCACAAATACTCTTAAACTTTTGCTGTTACTGTCAAAGTGCCTGCGTGCAACAGATTTAGAGCTCGGTCTTGATGACGCCATAGATTAGGAATAGCAGAACACAGATGATAGGAAACATTAGCTGGATAGGCACTTAGATCACCCCTGTATAAAGTTCTCAGGATTGATAATCTGGGGGCTCATACTTCCCCCTTGTGCCTGTTTATAAAAATGCAGTGGCTCATTAGTAATGTTACCATACGCCAAAAGGAGAAATGACAAAGAAAAGCAAACAGAGACAAGTATGAGCTCCAGGTTTACTGATTTATTAAAATAGAATGTGTAAACCAATCTGAATTTGAATTCAGAGATTCTCTGAGATTAACTGCAATAGAGAGATGTGGTTTTTAATTGAAATGGAAAAAGAAAATTCCATTACTTTTTAAACATGTCTTAGAAAATTGTTGATGTTTACTAAAGGGGGAGAAAAACTCTTTTTGTGTTTTAACATTTTTTATATATTTTCAGACATGATTTCAGCAGAGACCATTCAGAAGGTCTGTCAATTTCAGTCTTGGATTTGCATATGACAGAGAAGGCCTTGGCCATTCTTTCATCACCTTCCGCTGCCTGAACATTATTATCCTGTTTAAAGGAGGATTTATTGCAGTTGTCTTGCTATTAATACAAATAAATGTATTAATCTGTCGACACTTTCAACTGAACAGGGCCTTTGACCGAAGCCCAAAAAATTATTAACATCATTCATCATGTGTGGAAGATTAATGCAGCCTCAGGGCGACACAGGCCAGTGTCTCTCTGAGCCAGTCTGAAGCCCTGATAAATGCAGAGGCTTGTGTCAGGAAGGCCATCCGGCGTAAAACTAGCCAAAACCAAAAAGGTGAATCAAACCTAAGAATTTCATACCAGATTGGTCGAGGCCCGGGTTAACAACGACTGCCATTGGTGCCAATAACCTACAGGGTAGCAGTGGAAATTGGGCTACTGTGGGTCGAAGAAGGAGAGGAAGACGGCGCGGTCGGAAGCAGAGAGAGAAGAGGAAAGGCAAGAGTCTGGGACTGAGAGAAGGGACTTTGAATATTGGCACAATGACAAGAAAAGGTAGAGAGTTGGTTGATATGATGCAGAGAAGGAAGGTGGATATACTGTGTGTTCAGGAGACCAGATGGAAAGGGACTAAGGCTAGAAGCTTGGGAGCAGGTTTTAAGTTGTACTATCATGGTACTGACAGGAAGAGAAATTAAATAGGAATTATCTTGAAAGGGGAGTTTGTTAGGAATTTTCTGGAGGTGAAAAGAATATCAGATGGACTTATGAGCCTGAAACGAGAAATTGAAGGTGTGATGCTCAATGTTGTTCGTAACCCGGACAACTACGGCTAATGTGATCAGGGAGACAAGTAGGAGAGTACTTGGTCCTATATCCAGATGTATGTACATAGGAGATCGCTTGGTGTGTCGCCTGGAAGGAAAGTAGATAAGGAGACCTGGTGGTGGAATGAGGAAGTGCAGGAGTGTATAAAGAGAAGACAGTTAGCAAAGAAGAAGTGGGACACTGAGGGGACTGAAGACAACAGACAGGAGTACAGGAAGATGCGGTGTGAGGTAAAGATAGAGGTAGCAAAGGCAAAACAAAGGGCATACAATGACTTGTATGCTCGGTTGGACAGTAAGGAGGGAGAGACTGATTTATACAGGTTGGTGAAACAGAGAGATAGAGACGGAAAGGATGTACAGCAGGTCCATGTGACTAAGAATAGAGAGGGAAATATATTGACAGATGCTAGAAGAGTGATGGGAAGATGGAAAGAGTACTTTTAAGAGCTGATGAATGAGGAAAATGAAAGAGAGGGAACGGTAGAAGAGCTGACTAGTGTAGACCACAAAGTAGCAGAGATTAGTAAAAGTGAAGGGAGGAGGGCATTGAAGAGGATGAAGAATGGAAAGAAAGTTGGTCCAGATGATCTAGCTGTGGAGGTATGGAAGTGTCTAGGAGAGGCAGCTGTAGAGTTTCTGGCTAGATTATTCAACAGGATCTTAGAGAGAGAGAAGATGCCTGAAGAGTGGAGAAGAGGTGTGATGGTGCCGATTTTTAAGAATGAGGGGGGTGTACAGATTTGCAGTAACTATAGAGGGATAAAGTTGATGAGCCATACAATGAAGTTATGGGAAAGAGTAGTTGAAACTAGACTGGGAGCACAAGTCAGTATTTGTGAGCAGCAGTATGGCTTCATGCCTAGAAAGAGTACTACAGATGCAGTATTTGCTTTGAGAATGCTAATAGAGATATGCAGAGAAGAGATTGCGCTTTTGTAGACTTAAAAAAAGCATACGACAGGGTGCCAAGAGAAGAACTCTGGTTTTGTAGGAAGAAGTCTGGAGTAGCAAAGAAGTATGTTAGACTGGTCCGGGACATTTATGTTGGTTGTGAGACAGTGGTGAAGTGTGCTGTAGGTGTAACAGAGAAGTTCAAGGTGGAGGTGGGACTTCATCAGGGATCAGCTCTCAGCCCCATCTTATTTGCAGTGGTGATGGAGAGGCTGACAGATGAGGTTAGATAGGAATCTCCATGGACCATGATGTTTGCAGATGACATTGTGATCTGTAGTGAGGGGATAGGGACTATATTGGTGGTGATGAAATTGGACATGCCAGGCAGGAGGTCTAAAGGAAGACCGAAGAGAATATTTATGGATGTAGTGAGAGAGGATATGAAGGTAGTTGGCATGAGAGATGAGGATACAGAGAATAGGGTTAGATGGAGAAGGTTGATTCGCTGTGGCGACCTCTGAAAGGAAAAGCCGAAAGGAAGACAAGAAGAAGAAGATCCTGCGTGGAAGATTGCATACAGTGCACTGCAACTCCTTTCAAATCTTAATGTATCACATTGTAGAAGATATTATGGTAGCATAAAAAACTGGGCAGTCATGAGGTCAAGTCATTGCTCTTCAGACGAATGTCTCTTCTTTAAAATATTGTCAATTTACATTATAAAACAATGTCATATTATGAGAAATCCAAAACAAATTGATTAGAGAAGGTTTTTGTTTCAGTGCTCAGTTGGGTTCCAGCTACTTCATCATCATTAGAATTTACTAGAAAAAATCATAAGCCACGCATAGGATCACACGTACACATGTGCAAAATATGGTGTATTAATTACATGAAATAATGCATGGATTCTGACTTGTTCATTGTATTTCTGTTCATCTGCGAAAATACATTCGAATAATTGAATTTATCACTTTGTCTTTGTTTAAACCACTCTGCTCTTCCTCTGTATGGCAGGGAACATAACGCAGTCCAAGCTGCAGCAGAGATTATCCTGAATACCCACATCACCATTTAAAGTGTTGTGAGTTAAAAATGTTAGTAGCTGGAAAACTGAGCTTCTTTAAAATAAGAGAGAATTAGTCTTTGGGAATAGTAGTGACTGTAACAGCAAATAGTCTGGGTGTGGCTGGCAGGAAGTGAGACAGGCCGCGTTTCATTGTTATCTTCTAACTACAAACTACACAGCAGCTGAAACTTGCACAGACAAGCACCAGGCACTGCAGGGTAACTTTTCTCCAGGACTGTGTCTTGCCATGATGACTTTCACCAAAGGGGAATAATCCGGGAACAGACTGTAATAAGGCTCTGCTGTCCCATGTCCAACAAATAACTTATAAACTTAGTATAAATCATGAAAAACTCTCAAATTTTGTCTCTGCTTTGTTCAGAATGATTCACCACAATCAGAGCCATTGCTACAGCTACAGCCAACTGTGCCGTTATCAGTGTTCTGTTCTACATTCTTGTTAGTTTATTTGGTTTGTTGGTATAAATGTATGCAATGAAAAATTTACAGTTTCTACCTCAGTTTTGTTTTTCTTTTGTTTAATAGTTTCCTATACTCAGCTCATCTGTCTGCATCCTTATTTTATTTTATTCATTTGTTTGTTTGTTTGTTTGTTTGTTTGTTATTTTTGCCAGGATATCTCAATTAAATTAAAAATCTACAGGAACAATACAGCAAATAAATGTGATTCCTGAAATACAAACAAGTTTTCAGTTTATTGTAAAATGAAAGTTTTATTTATTTTGAAGGTGCACACTTAAACAAAAAGATTCTCAAACACTTCAAAAGATTTAAAAAGTCCATTAAGTCAAACTTGAAAATTTGAAAAAGTGATTAATATTGTGATTAATATGATACAACAACTGCCAGCTGAACTTGAGCTAAAAGTCATTCACAACCGATTAAAAGGTAAATGAGGAGTGTCAGTCAGAATGCAAATAGCAAAAACATTACTGGATGGAGTTTGGGTTTTAAAAAGCAATACACAATATACATGACTTCACAATTATTCCTCACAAAGATCTTGTTTAAATGTTCTTAATCCAGCTGAGGAGTATATCAGTAAAATGTGGCCATCAGATTTGGGGAACTGGATGAAAGTGTTCCTTGAATTTACTCCTCTTTATTCCCTGTGAGCTGCTTCCAGGATGCTTCATTTGAGATCTGCAGGAAAGGTGTGCTGATCTCACTGGACTGCATGTCACCAGCCACCCGCAGCAGGCAGCTCAGTATCATGTCCTTTGCCACTCCAGCTTCCAAGTTCCTCTCACGACTCACTTGCATGGTGATCTGGTCCAGGCTGGTCAAGAACATCTCAGAGCCCAGTAAAGGGCAAATAGAGCCCGGGTCGTAACCAGGGGTTCTTTCCCTGGCCATGTTCTCCACCATGTATTGCTGGTACAAGTCCAAGAGTTTCTGCTCCAGGTAATGATTAAGAAGGGAGTTGGAGAGCGGTCCTTCATGTCCCTGGAGGACAAAGCTTCGATCGCGGCCACTTCCCAGTCGCCAGTGATTCAGATGCAGAATTCCACTCTGAGCTGGCTGCCCCAGAAGAGATTCTTCCACAGCTGGGGGAACATCACACGACTCCAGAAATGGACCAACGGTCTGGCCATCAGCACACAGCTCTCCATTAGTGGCTGAAAGAGGCAGCACCTGGTCACCTCCTATATGAAGGTCACTGTAGTTCTGGCAAATGCTTTGACAAAAGGAGGGGACCAGGAATGGTACATCGCCACCCGATTGAGCCTGAGAAGGGATCTTTATTTTTGGAGAGATCTGTTTGCCTGGTGAGGTTCTGAAGAGGCTAGGGGCCTGCAGCATGGACACACAATCCACTGAAAGGCTCCTGCTCTCAAGAGTTTGCTCAAGGAGATTATGGTGAATGGCTAAAGTGCTTCTGGTAGAACCATAACCCCTCTGAAGAGTTGTTTCAGGAGAAGCATGATCCAGCTCCTCCAATTCACCAAAGGTCATAATCAATAAAGTCCCCTCACAAAGCATGGCTGCAAGAGAGGTATGCATGCATATTATCATAAAACACAGACTTATGTATAATCCAGGAAAATCTATCAAATAAATACTAAATATAATCTTACTATTACATCGTATCCTTGTTTAATCTAGAGACCAGTCAATATCTGGTTAAAAAAATAAGCTTAAAAAATAATTTACTGTATGTCTGTATGGATGTATATATGAATCTATTCATTTGTTAATGATTATCTTCTTAGAACAATAACAATAATAACCTAATAACCGTGCTAACCTAAAATACGATCAAACATTTGGGGGAAAAAGTCTTTTTTTTTTAATCATGAATGTCATACATGCAAGTGTATTGTTTTATTTAAATTATTGACTTTTCTGTCTTTTGACAGAAAATATTTAAAATCTTCAGATTAGTGATGCTGTCTTTGTGGGATTGTTTGTTTTTATTGCATGTGAAATAGTTCTAAATGCAGCATACAACTGTCTGTCACAGTTATTTAAATAAAAGTTTCAATAAAAATTCCCGTTCATCATGCTGAAACACTTTCAGCGTGTCTCACATGTGCATTCCAAAGTAGAAATATAATTCAAATATAGACAAGATACATAGAGATATTGAAAAATAGTATATGAATATGGCAGTATTGTTTTTTTACCAACCAAACAATTATTAAACTGTATCAAATAAACAATTATCTGCAAGACAGTCCTACCTTGTACCAGACTTTCAGTTCACAGTCCTTGTCAAATCAGAGGAAAACAAATGGAACCGTCAAACAGAAACACCCAGTAAAAAGTCTGCACAAGTAGCAGTGCGCACATACTCACAGTTGGGGATGTTTTTAATACCACACTGAAAGGAAGTGAGAGAGATGATTTTTGTTGTTTGTTTTTTTCTCTTTCTTTCACCTTCTGCAACCTTGATTCTACAGGTTGATGCCGCAGGTGCCTTTGTACATCCTAGACATGGCTCATCATGAGGAAATGGGTTCATGGTTATTCGTGGACAACCCCGATTGAAAGAGTGTGCAAAAAGCAGAAATATCAAAACAAAGTTAAAAGTTTGACACAAATTCCTCTTTTCTTGCTTCTTAGTGCTGCTCTAGGCTTGTGCCACTATCATGCAGCTGTTATAAGAGCAGAAGTGGAACTTCTAATAACCCTCTTCCCCTTTGTAACCATACCAACCATGTAAATTTAGTTGCAGCTTAGGTATGAATCTTTCACAAACAAGATCAAATTCAGTTTTCAGTGGTTATAATGGAAACTTACCGGCACTCACCATAGAAAGGATTTCCCTTTCCTTCACTTCTTGAAAGTATTCTATATTTCTGTCTTGCTTCATGTGAGACTCATTTTTTAGGCCTCCTGCATGTGTCTGTGATAAAAGTGCATGAAATAGGAGACAGTGTCTTTTTTATTGTCGATTGGGGTATTAGGACACCTATGATATTGCACACATTTATGGAAATTTGACACAGATGATCAAGATTGTTGCAATATTATAATTCTCATATAAATGTGTGCATGTACCTACCTGATTTTGTGGTTGTGTCTTGCCTTTGGAGAAAGAAAAAGGGCAAGTCAGCTTTGAGGATAATGAAAGTTGCAATAGATCCTGGGAGTCAATTCATATTTAATGGACACTGAAAATATCGGAAAAATGAATATTTTCTTAAAGTTCTAGGAGAGAACTGACAATTTAAGAATGTGAATGTAGCATTTGTCATTTAGTCATATTGTTAACAAAACACTGTGGCATGTATTTGAGTATTTTGTTAGCTTCAAAAAAAAGTCTTTTACGGCCACAAGTTTAAAAAGTAATGGGTTTTGATACTGTGGTTGCTGGCTGTGAGGAGGACACCTGACACAGTCTCCCTACACAGGGTGTAGAGTTACCAGCTCATTTCTGGAGCTATGTTGCCAAGCAACATCCTATAACATTTAAGACACACGGGATCAGGTTAAACAACTGCCTCAGGTCTGATTTTATTTTACCAGCACCATGGACAGCGGCTCGCCCAGTGAACTTCTCCAGGTTACATTAATTGACAGAGTTTAGCTTTGAAGAGAATCAGGCATGCTGATGAAGGCCCGTGAGGCTAGGGAAAAGATGTGACGGCTGCTTTTGGAGGAATGTTCAGGAAGATAAACAATGTGTTCTGCCCCAACCACCGTGGACACAGAAGCTGGGACAGTGGTGATGGATGTCGGCTGGAGCACGACTACCACAGCGCCTGCACTGTCAGACTGGTCCGCAGCACCTCCATGCTGGTGTTGGGAGAAAAAAAACAGGTAGATACCAGTTCTACTTTAAAACGGAGCAAAAGCACAGTGAGCATCCAGTCAACTTTGTACTATTATCAGAGACAGGAGGATAGGATATGGCTGTATTCTCAGAACCAGAACTGCTTGGAGTACCTGGAGGCACTTGTTGCTTTGAGACGACAGTATGTAAAGAGTATGTGTGACTTGAAAAGTAAGGACACCAAGGCCACTGTGTCCAAGAAGAAAAAGAAGTCTGTGTTCCCTGCACCAAAAGATCCGGTAAGCATCATTCATCTGTTCAATGAAACACAGTGGGTAAACTCAAAAATATACCTTTTCCCATTTTCTTTACAACAGGTCTCATTTTTAAAGCCATTTGCTCCACCAGTTCCCAATGAGGAAGAGACTTTGCAGTACCTGGATGACATTATTGCAAGCTGTGACAGTGAGACTCAACGCAAACCTTATATGGATAATGGACATGGTGATGTGGACTTCATAGGTGAGTTTAAAATTTCTGACTGATTATGAACCCTGAGTTTAAATTTTTCACACATTTCGCACATTTGTTCAGGAAATTACAACACTGTGAATATTGAGTTGAATATTGTTGAAAGGGGGTCAGATGCCACAATTTCACAGCTCCCAGAGAATTATCCAGCTCTTGCCCTTTTGACCTTTTATTAAAAATTGCCCTCTCTCAAATAAATGTTCTATTTTTTTGTAATTGTAAACTCATAATTGCTGCTGTCCCACCACAACAGTGGCTTCTTATCTGACATATTATGGTTTGGTTCATTTTTAATCTCTGGAGACACTGTGCAAGTGAAAGTAAGTTAAAGAAAAAAACTACTTGGCATGTTTTGATTTATACAGACTCACCTTTCCATTATAACACAGCTATAAGTGCTTTACAGTTACCTCAAACATTTGTAAATATTTCTACTATTAGTCATTGCTGTGATTAAGCGATTTCAACCTTTTTGTTACAATAAAAAGATTCTTAAGGTACAAAATTGTTTTGCACTTATTAACAAACACTTTCCTTTAGTCTGCAGTTTTGAAAACTATATTCCAAAATTGCAGTAACACTCAAATAATATAAATCATAGATCATGCTCAAGAACTGACAGCAGTTTTATGAGCCCTTTTTTTTCTCTAATTGAAGGTTCATACATGACACTGTTGATAAAAGTCACCGGTTTGTCTTGAGCTGTCATTCTAATCACGTTTTACTTTGTGTCAGAAGGCCTATTAAAACAATTGGTATGTCTGTTAATTTTGCTTTGTCGAAATTCATGCATTCTATATTTAGTTTGGTCAGTATGAAGCACTTTGTAAATGAGCTATTTAAATAAAGCTCATTATTATATCTGAAGATATAATTTCTATTATCATAGTTATATCGTTTTCAAGGTAGAACAGCAAGTGTAAGTATAAAAATAAAAAAGTGTGTGCTTGTAAAACCTATTACCCTCTGTCTCAAACAGTAGCTTCCAGCTCTGCAGAACATGACCTCCACTCTAACTGGGTCTTACGGGTTCCCCGGAACACAGGAGACTCTGAGCAGGCAGAGGTTCATGTCTGTGCCAACAAGAAAGGTTTGAGTAAGAAAGACACACGTGGCTCCACGAACAGCAGGTTGCGGCTTCAAAGGAACCCCATCCATCTGCCCAAAGCCGTGACAAGCGCCTTTCAGACTCTGCGCATCAAACCCAAATTAAAAAAGAAATAACGTTTCATTGACATTTGAAACTTCAAGCACTGCCAGTTTAACTTGGTCCATTTTGATAATCAGCTACTGTTATGTTAATTCTGTCATTCAACATTGAAATAACTTTAATAAAGCCAAGATGTTTGCATCAACTTAAGTGCAATTATTCTTTGTTGCATATGAAGTCAAATTAGTCTGATAACTGAATTGTATATCAAATGAGCTGAGTATTGATCCATCCATACATCCATCCATTTTCCACCACTTATCCGAAGTCGGGTCGCGGGGCAGCAGCCGGAGCAGAGGTCCAGACTTCCCTCTCCCCAGCCCCATGGTCCAGCTCCTCTGGGGGGACCCCAAGGCGTTCCCAGGCCAACCTAGAGACGTTGTCTCTCCAGCGTGTCCTGGATCTTCCCTGTGGCCTCCTCCCAGATGGACATGCCCGGAATACCTCCCATGGGAGGCGTCCTGGAGCCACCTCATCTGACTCCTCTCTGTGTGGAGGAGCACCAACTCTACTCTAAGCTCCTCCCAGATGGCCAAACTCTTCACCTTATCCCTAAGGGAGAGTCCGGCCTCCCTACACAGAAAACTCATTTCGGCCACTTGTATCCACAATCTCATTCTTTCAGTTACTACCCACAGCTCGTGACCATAGCTGAGGGTAGGAACATAGATCAACTGCTAATTGAGAGCTTCGCTTTCTGGCTCAGCTCCCTCTTCACCACAGCAGACCGGTACAGAGTCCGCATCACTGCAGGCACCGCACCAATCCGCCTGTCGATCTCCTATCCATCCTTCCCCCACTTGTGAACAAGACCCCGAGATACTTGAACTCCTCCACTTAGGGCAGGACCTCTTCCCCGACCCGGAGTGGGCACTCCACCTGTTTCTAGTTGAGCAACATGGTCTCGGATTTGGAGGTGCTTATTTCAGCCACTTCAGATTCTGCTGCAACTGCTCCAGTGGGAGCTGGAGATCATGGCCTGATGAAGCCAACAGAGCCACATAGTTTGAAAAAGCAATCCTGTGGCCACCCCACCAGATCCCCTCGACGCCTTGGCTATACCTAGAAATTCTGTCCATCAAAGTTATGAACAGAATCAGTTACAAAGGGAAGCCCTGGCGGAGTCCAACTCTCACCGGTACCAGTTATGACTTACAATCGGCAATGCGGACAAAGCTCCAACACCGGTATAAAGGGGTTCGATACCCCATATTCCTGGAGCACCCCGCCCCCCACAGGATTGCCTGCAGGACACGGTTGAATACCTTCAGAGATGCAGAGAATAGGGTCAGATGGAGGAATATGATTCTCTGTGGTGACCCCTTAGGGGAACAGCCGAAAGGAAAATTAGAAGAAAAGATTGCTTGATGAGAGCTCTCCGAATGGCTCGGATATTTCAGGCTCCCATTTGAATTTCCGTTTCACATCTACAACTTGTCTGATAAATAAACTTCTACAGTAATTTTGGATGTGAAGTTAATCCAATCAAAGTGATGAGAGATCATTTTATACATCCAACAAAACATATTTTACTTTAATGTTTTTTCCTATAACAATATGAAAAGTATGCTTTCATATGTTCAAGATTCATTTTTGTAGTTCTCATAAAATTGAAAAATGTATATCCCAAATTGATAATAGGTGGTTTTAACTGAAATGTTTTGAATAGCTTTGATCAACTTAAGCTCAAATGTGTCTTTCTAGATATTTGACCAAATGCAAACATGGTCATATAAGAATAATTAAATGTGACAGAACAGAAAGCAGATCGCCGACGTCGATGTGGAAAAAAATGCAGTTTTTCATTAGGTTCAATGGATCTCTTGCCAAACTGCATGGATTCTTCCTGGCTCATCCTCTGTCAATCATCTAAGTTTGGTGAAGTAGTTTTTGTATAATCCTACTGGCAGACAAATGGCTCGAATGGAGTAAAATGAAATATTGCCAAATACATTTCTTCTTTCTTTATTACAAAGGTGGCATGTATAAGCCATAAACAATGCAATATTCATTTTTTTTCTGCTTTAACCTTGGGACTAAAGAAGGATGATAAGGGTTTTATGCCTGTCTTGTCAACTTTAGCCAGAGTTTTCTGAGCTGCAGTCATCTTCTTTGGCGGCTGAAAAAAGGGGAGAGAAAAAAAAGATTTCCTTTCATATTTTGACCTTCAGTTCAAACCAAAAACACAGTGGACAAATAAGAACTACACTGGCAATCACTCAATGTCTTTAGGAATATCTTCAGAGACTAAACTAAACAAATGTACACTTCAACCAAATTATATAACCAGTGCAAATCATTGCCACAGATTCCTCCAATGTCTGTTACATACAGAATGACTCCATGTGTGTCCACTCACTTTCCTCGTGAAGTCTGCTCCGTTGAACTTAGTGTAGTCCTCTTCAGCCTCTATTGGTTTCTCTGACAGTTTCCGTTTCTGCCAAATGAGGAAGTAAGAAAAGCTTTGCAACAGGTGCAAGTGAAGCCGCATGCAACCAGACTGAGCTATGCTTGTTGTCAGACATACCTTGGTGGGGGGTTCTGTCTCCTTTGGGCTAATGAGCTCTGGTAACCTGCGATAAAGACACGTATTAGATACAAATCTTTATCTTTATTAACAATGACTGCAATGTCTCAGTATCAGACGTATAAACTTACTGCAAGAATTTAAGGAGAGCTTTGCTCAGGTCTTCATTGATATACTCTGATATTAAACCATGGGCATATCGCAAGTAGTCTTCTGTATCTGAGATAAGACAAAAATCAGGAACTATTATGTTTATATAGCTTGACCAAGTTCAAAAAGTGTAGCTGAAAGAATGGGGCGGGTTTTCTGTTTTATGATAGGAATTATGTGCTCTGTTGCTGCCATCTATTGACTATTTTATGTGCTGCATATCATTGGAAAGGTTTGAAAAACATTATTGAACTTTCACTGAAAAAATAAGGCTGTCTCAGAGACATTTAATGTATTTAATGTCTGCATGAAGCTGTCAGGAAATTGAAGTAGTTACCCTCAAGGTGCTCAGACTTGACTCTGACATATGTTGTGGATTTCACTCCCTCTCCCACAGAGATATTTCTCTTCTTGAGTGCAGCAACGGTCCTCTCTACCTTCACCAAAATGAAAATTATTGAATTCAACTTCTCAATGAATAAAGCTTAATTTTTCAACACCTACTCATATGTTTATAGTATGTTATGTCATAAATGCATGTTCTCTTTACACTCAAACGAAAGACTCAATAATAGACGTAAGTACGTTTCAGTACCTTCTTTTTTAACCATTCCAATGTTTTCTCTTCACTATATCGATGAAACTTCTGACTTCCCACCTCTATAAGAATACCCAAGTAGAAACATTAAATAGACCAGCATCAACTCATTGCAGCTTGAAAATATTATCCTTAATCCTTTACCTTTTTCTTCAGCAATATTATGTATGGAGGCCAACAAATGAGTGAAACTCAGCAGCTTTGAGCAGGCTGGAAGTTCCTCATCCATAATCATCTGATCAACAGGCTGGAACTTCCCCTTATCAGCAGGTCCCATCATAACAGTTATAGGTTAGGATTATGAGTTTTATATTTCTAACTTGCAAACAATGCTTCAAAAAGGTGTTGGAAGATAGCATGAAACATTGAACAACAAATACAAATTTGTAACCTATTTTAATAGTCATGGAAAATATCAGTGTGCAGCAGAGAAACAGATTTGGATAACCAGTTGTGATATGAACAGATCTGTTTTTCTTACCTCTTTACCAGATTTAATCAAGTATGGTAAAATTAGATAGAGCGGGTCCACTGGTGTAATAAACAGGAGTCGCCCATCTGTTGAAAAAAAAGAAACATGGTTGAAAAATACTTGACAGGATGTTAGCAGAAGCTACAGTTATAATACAGGCTACAGTATGAACAGCATGAATAATAGAGGAGGTTCTGTAGAGAACAAACCACCACCAAACTAAGAATCTTCACTATGTCAACCAGATCGTCTTCAAATATTAATTGGTTCTTCTTTGATTTCAAGTTTAAAAATAGAATGCATAGTTCAGTATTTTCACTACCAGAAAAACTCTGGTCACCTCAGTCTGGCTTATTCAGTTGTGGTCAACTTAATATAAAGTAAATGCAAGGGACTAATTATGATGCCAACCTCTTTGTACTGTCTGGCCAACAAACCAGGAGTGGAAGTCTTCACAAAATGCTTTTATTTCATACAGCTGTGAATCACCACCACCCAGCATGTACATAGATGCTGCATCTGCATTGACAAAACAGGTTATTTCAATTTCAAATCTGCAAGGCAGTTCACAATAGGCAAGCCATCAACAAAGTTTCTTCATAAACTCTAATTCTGCCATCTTTCTTGAGAGTGCAGTTTGACTTTTTTGTATTTACAACTCCTATAATTCACACTAGTTCTACATATACTCATTTCACGATAATGCTTATCAATCCTGCTGTTCATACAATTGGCACCTAACTCATCTTGTAACATTAGAGCTGCTTGATTTCTGCCAATATTATGTTCAATAAGCACAAACAAGGAAGTAATTTATTTATTTCACTGGTCATAACTTGTGTGAATCTTGGTGGATTTTGGAAGGTCTTTAAATCCTTGGAAGCAACATCAACAAATCAAACTACCGTTTTAATAGTAAGTATGACAACAGGACTTCTAACAGCCCTTTTTAATTCTTGATATATCGTATAAGAACCTCTGCGATAGGACCTTTCTCTTGTTTTAGAGTATGTAATTATTCATTCATTCGTAAAACGGCATGTTTAAAGAAGTTAATTTATAACCATTGTTAGAAGTACCTGTTGCAGGATTCCTTAGTCTCACAAACACTGGACCACTTTCAACCATCTGCGTGTCGAAGACAGAGTCTGTGTAAACCAAAACAAACGTAGGATTGAAATCGTACACTACCGTTGCAGGGCACCTCGCCGCGTCTTTGGAATTTAGCCGTGAAACTTGCAAAGGCCATAAATACTAATAAACAAACATAGAAAGTAAAACTGAAACAAAATATCAACCAGCAGCTTTGCGCTGAAGCCTATAGCATACATGCTAGCTCGTCACAGATTAAACATAAACAGCGCCTTAAGTTACAGCCCTTGGTTCATACGTAGCATGAATCTCTGACAAGCTAGTTCAGATTGCAAGGCTGAGTTACCTGACGTTACGACAACCCAACTGTCATTTTGAATGTTTGGTGTTCGCTTCTTTTTTGTAGTCATTATGTGTTACAGCTATTTTTTACTTTCGAACTTTGCTAAGAAGAAGTGATGCGTCCGTTAAAAATTGCACACGACCAGCAAAACAGCGTGGACAGAAAAGGCGCTTCTCTCTCATCCGCCACTATTCATCTGACAGGGGTAAACTGTATCCAGAGGGAGACGCCACTACGATATTTTTGTCTCCCTAATATTGACGGGTGATAATTCAAAATATTACAAAGTAATAAATAACAATATCTTGTCAAACCAAAGAGGTAAAGTTGTAAAACGCATACTTTTACTTCACTCAGATTACCCGGTTGGAATAACAGTGGTACGCTCCAACGTGACGTCAAGTCACATGTAGGTTCTCAAAGAGTCCGATAGAGGTCGACATAGATCTCCGATGGCTGCAGGACCTGTACACTAGTGCATGATCGCGTTATATTTGCGGTGCACCACACTCCATTTCACATCTACCCCGCTGAAGTATCTCAAGTTTTGGCATGTCTCATTAGATCCTCTAATAGTCTGTTGTCTGGTGTGCCCAAAGAATATACAGCTCCCAGTTGTCACTTGTTAAGCTGTCACACAACACATTGGGGGCGTCTCTTACTCTGTTGCTCTGGGTATGACATTCATTCCCAGTCGGTTTTCAGTGAGTCACTTTTTTCCACCTGCCTACACTGTTTATTTGTCTCTGTGCATGTTCCAGTGGAAATGTGTTGGATGCATGTATGTGTGGCTTCATACATTCATACATTTCATTACGTTATAACAGCTGTGTCATCAGTTTGTTTAATTGTCCCTACAGCTTTTTGCACCAGATACACCCGGACCACAGACTATTCATATGTTTTTAATTAGGCTGTTTTAGTAACAAGCAAGGAATTGATTTGCCTCATGGGTGACCGAGAATTTCAAACACTGCCATGCAGCGTCTCTCTGCAATGTGGGGAAATTGGCATTTGTTGATTTTTGTGTCTCTGATACACGATTTTTATTCCTTTTCTCTTTGTCTTACATTGCTTAGCGACTCAGGGATATTCTGTGTAATTTTAAAAATAATTTTACCAAAAGACCAATTTGCTTATTTGTGCAACACTTGCTACACACACTCTGTTGGTTTCAATTCCTAGTTGGAATCAGTGAGATTTATGTTGCTGTAGTATGTGGCACAGAAAGTGTGGGTGAGATGTTGTCTGTGAATTACTTGTTTTATGGGTCCCGAGTGTATCATACACAACAGTCTGAGCAGCCAAACAGAATATTCCATGAAAGCTTTCTTTCTTTTTTGGCTGCTTGAGGGAACATATGTGTGTCTGGCTGCCAGGGAGAACAACAGCGGCTTTTCTGATAGGCTACACTGGACCACACACAACCCTAGAGAGCTCAGTCCTCTGTCACCAGCATGCAGACGGGAAGAAAGTGTCTAAATTTAGGCCTAGATATGGCCTGCTTGAATTGGAGCTCAAGACCATGCTGGACTCTTAAAACGAACTCAACAAATTGCATTCCATTATACAGCAACAAAGAGAATTCAACACAACTATAGCCATCTGCTTTCACTCACATCAAGCATTGCCTCCACTGACCCATTGTAATTCAGGTTAGAGCTTCTTCTCTGGGTGCAGATATAATTTTTCAAGTTAACTTGTATTTAAAGTGTATGATTGCATTGTGACTGATGGGCACCAGACCACCGGTCAAACACTGTTGATAATATTCTGTCTGTCCATTTTCTGATTCTGATTCTGCTATGGCCTCAATTGTGATGGTCGGATGCAGGGTGTTGGTCACAGCTTATGTATCAACTGAGCACCAAGCTGTACTTTTGCACCAAATGCTCTGTGCATATTTATCCTCTTTGTTATCTGTTTAGGATTTATAGACCAAGAGGTGCAATGTGCTGGTTTCTAGGATTTACTATAAACAGCAAAGCATTTTATTTGCTGCAATGACTGGAGAAAGATGCAAGTTACAGGCTAAGAATTGTTCACTAGCTGTGACACACCTCTCTTTCAGGTACAGTCACTGGCATTTACTTCACATGTCTGTTAAAACTACAATACCATTTAGAATTCCCTTTGAATCATCTTCATCCATCTTCACCCCTGGGAGATAATGTACACGTTGATGCACTAATAATGGACTTGCACACACACATACACACACATAAAACAGATGTGGAGAGAATTCCCCTTGGCAGCAAGAGCCTTTGAGTCATCATCTGGGATTCCCTCCTCTCGCTTCCAAATATGGGTGAGATTGTGAGAGAGCAGGAGCCAGAATGTGGAAGGCAGAGTGGAACCCCCTTGTGATGTCAGCACTTTGGAACAGTGAATCTCATGCTGACTGGAAATGCACAGGAAGGAATGTTGGGAATGCAAAAATCACTGAATTGCTATTGTCTTGTGCATGTTTGTAAAATTTTTACTTTGTGCGCCTCATGTATTCAGACGGACACGTAATGTTTTTTGCCAGGCCTCTCACCAGGGAGATATTGCTTCCCGTAAAGAATAATTCCTCTTCCCCCCCACCTCCGAGGACGGTGACTCCTTATTCCCAGCATCAGTTGCTTTGTGTGAGGCCTCTGGTTGCAGGGTAATTCCCCTTTCCAACATTGAGCACACCATATGGGGAGTTAAACAGACCTAACATCATTTGTATCCTTGATTTAGTATTTTACATGGAAAAGCTGCGACATTATACCCCACCCAAAATATATATATATACACACACATATATACATACATAACTTGAAACTTTCAATTTTTGATACTGCATTCCTTAGCTGAGCAAATCATCAGTAAATATTATACTGTTCTCTACTTAGCTACTTTGCAGGACATCTGTGAAACACATACTGGATGAATTTAAACCACCAACCGGGGCCAGATTGAACATCCTCAATGGCACAGGGCATAAATGATGTGTTGGTCCCCTTTGAAATCCCTTCTTCCTCCTCATTGTGGATTGCATACTGTTTTCTGTCACATTTTCAACTTAATGTCTTGTACGTATACAAAAATTCTTGACTTGTCTTGGTTTTATTACTTGTTGGAGAGTACGTGTACCTTGCTTGCCAAAGAGAAAAAGCTTTTATTTGAAGCTTTTGTCTGCAAACTCAAAATCTGGAGCAAAACTAGGCTATAAAGGAGTAGTTCCACCAAAACTTTTACTTATGTTATTATCTACTTTCTTCCATGATGAGAAAGGCATGGGTGATGTTTTTGGATACACAGTTCTACTGCAGACATTTGTGCTAAAAACATGGTGTAAACGATGTCTTTAAAAGTCAGCTTCAGATGTCAGGAGTCTTGGAGACTTGGATTGTACCAGGCAAGCAATATGGAGGCAATTTATGTTTCTTTTTTTCTGTTGTTTTATTACATTCGAATCTAGGTCACCATTCACTTCAGTTGTGTGGGAGGAAGCTGCAACGCTGTTTTCCTGTGAAACTGTGGATAGTTTTTTCAACTCAGAAACTTTAACTAACCATTTCTGAGCATGGGGATAGGTAGATACTGACTAATTTTAAATTTTTGGGTGATCTTTTCCTTTAAGAGAGGTGTCAGCGTATTTGGACTGTGCCTCTCTGTTTGATGTCGGCTAGACAAATTTGAATGTGAACAAGGCAGATTTCAGCTCTTATTTTTATTTTTTCACATTCATGTTTCAAAAACTTTGATTCTTTGGTTGATATGCCCGATAAAACACAATTTGTCCTCAAACACTATTTTAATAACTCTGCTGTTAGAACCAATGCCACGTAAGATACACTAGTCAATTACCAGACAAGAAAAAAGGACCTATAGACTTCTTTAACTGAAATGCTCCTAAAATTGTGGTTACAAGACATCAATTGTTGTGTCATGAATCACTTTTCAGATATAAAATCAAAAATTGTAAAATTCTTGTATTATTTGTTTTTTCTAACATTTTTTTCATTTTGTGATTGCCTTTTTTGACGCAGATTCATTTGAAAATCAACACGTAACTTGGCAACAACATTACTGGAATAAGCAGGTAAATACCTAAAACCATGTAATAAATCACTTGTTTAATCCTGGGAGATCACATGAAAAAATGTAAAACCAAAAATAACAAAATTAAAAGCACTAACAAAACTAAACAATTTTTTTAATTTTAAGTGTGATCAGACCAACCAAGTCTAATCATCACTATAACTATGATGATGAAAAAAACAGTTATGTGTCACATGTTTGTGTTTAATATATGTGTGTCTTTTTAAATGTGTGCATGTGCATGTGTGCCTGTGTATGTGTTTGTGTGTGTGTGTGTTTGTATGTGTATTTGTTTGTCTGTGTGAGAGAGAGAGTGAGTGAGGGTGTGTACGTCTGTGCCACTGAATGTGTTGTTTTTGATCTAGAGGCCAATTACAGAAAAAGCCATTTCCCACCTCTGCATCTTTGACAGTACGAGGCTCCCTCTGTCAGGCACAACATATTTTGTAAGTAACTGTTAATTAAGTTAAACAAACTAAAAGATAGACACACACAGAAATAGAAAGTGTGTATGTGTGTGAGAGAGAGAGAGAGGGGAGAGAGGGAGGATTGTGCAACTGTGTACTCTGGCACTTCTATTTTGGGTGATGGGACCTGCTATAAGAGGCTTTGCCAAAAAAAAATTATAGTGCAAAAAACTATAAAAAATAAAAAGGTTAACATGAAGATAAATGGTGTGCTTTAACAACCAGTCTCTGCATTGAACTATTAAAAGTTAATCAATCAATGCGTCCAGGCCTGAAATGGCTGTTCATTATGTTAAAAGAGTCCAAGCCAAACAATGCCTCGTTCCAACTTTAAAAATGTTAAATTTCCAGTTTTGTGTTTCACATCCCTTTTACCTGAATGATCTTGAGCAGACAACACTGGAACTATCATGATTTCACCTTAAGCTCTGGCTACATTTTACACACTGAGTGACTGAGATCATAATTGGCAGATAGATATATCATGAAAATCCCCGCACCGAGGACTGATTTGGTCTGATAAATATAAACTTCAAGTCTGTCAGGGGGCTTCCTGACGTTGTTCGGTCTTTGATCCTTTCTTTTCTCTTCTCTTTCTTTTCCTCCCCTGTCTTTACTGGGTCCCATTGAGGAGACGTGCCGCAATACACCATCCCCAACCCTAATTATTGTTTACTAGAATCAATCTCTCTCGCCCTGTCCTTCTCTCCATCTCGCTCTCTCCCTCACTGTCTCCCACTCTCCCAGCGTAGGCTACCCAGGACCATAGATGATGTGGTAATTACATCTGCCGACTGCTGGTCTGCCGCAGACGGCTCCGCAAGTCTCGCTGCTTGGAGAGAAACTAGAGGCTGCTCAGCAAATGTCCAGGGCTGTAATTAGAATAAGGACTCTGTGTATGAAATGTGTTTATTTGTTTATTTATGAGACCCCGGAATTCCCCAGCACTTTTCTCTCTAAGGTCATGTCAGGACAGGAGATCCACCAAAAGTGATGGTGCTGGCTGTTCCACAGAGCACAACACACTGTCTTCACCAATTTAGCATGGTCCTATGTTTGATGTTTGTTTTTTTTTCGTTGGGAGTCATGGCCTCTTGGAAGAGCTGGAGGTGCAAACCACCCCAGCACCAGCTGGAGGCCAACAAAACCACATCATCTGCAAAAGGCACAGAAACCTTGAGATCCTGTCCAAGAGTATCACAAACTGAGTCGTGACAAGCCGTTGGTGGAGCCCAACACCCACTGTCAACATACAGCCACGGCCCAAATTGTGGTTATATAAGGACCTGATTGCTTGTAACAACAATAAAGATACACCATACTCTCACAGTAGCCCCGCAGGACTCCCTGAGGGACATTGCCATACTACACTTTCTTGGAAGTCCCAAACACAATTTGAATGGAGTTACCCTCCACAACCCCTCCATGGGTAAAGTGCTGATCCACTTTCCAAGACCAGCAAGGAATCTCATTCCTTTAGGCCTGATTCAAGGTTTAACAATCAGGCTGAGCCTCCTACTCTGGACTAGACCATAAGCTTTTATTATGAAAATGAGTAAGATAATACTTTATACTTTATTGATCCCCATCGGGGAAATTCGGGTGTTGCAGCAGCAACATTAGAGACAAAGAAAAAACAGGAAAGACATATATACACATATATCAGTGCAAACACGTGCACATATGTCACCATTCATCCCCACACACACTTTTACATACATATATTCACACACACATACCCTTACCTACATAAATATATATACACATATACACGATATACACATACACATATATACATACACCGTTACACATAGATAAGCAGGGTTGTTCCCATTCATTTAGAGTGGAGCCCTCAGACGCGTGTTTTTCTGCTAATTCCCAAGCAATGTCCCCAACCTCAAAGCAAGAGAGACATACCAACCATGATATCCGCACAATGTCTAGAACCTTCATTATCTCTCCATAAATTTCATCCACATTCTGTGCTGTAAGTGCTCTGGTGTAACTGTCTTTATCGAGCAAGTGCACATCCCAGCACATAAACGTGTTAATATCTAATTCAATATATGTGTTTTGAAAGCCAAACAACGCATTTTGTATTATTGTTGTGTTTATAAATCAAAAAGTTCGTACAAAACTTTGCAATTTCAGGATGTTTTTGAAAATTGTTTCTTCCATATTTAGGAGTTAATTATTTACTCATATAGACACAATATGTTTTCTTTCTGGTTTTGAGGTTATTTAAATGTTTTTGTAATTTCTGCCGAGTATTAACAGTTTTACTCGCTGGTTTTCAGGTAATTTCTTGTTTATTTTAAGTAAATTCTTTTTCATGTTACTGCAATGTCTTCTGATTGAAATCTATTTCTTACAAAAGCATTTGATAATTCCCGGCAAATTTGTCTCGGAAAAATCTGGCTGATTTTTAATAAATTTAAAGCCACTGCGCTCATAGCATTTTCCAATGATTGTGGGAAAAAAGTCCTAAGATTTTCCAGGGAACCTGATTAGCAAACTTGCACAAAAAATGCATTAATGTGCAAAGAATTTAAAAGGATATAAAGGGGTTTTTTGATCGACCACCCAGTCTCAGTCTGCAAGGAGCTCTGGCACTCAACAGGGACTGGAGCATTAGACGGTGCAAAGACTGATGCACGAGAGGAGCGTGAGACGAGTTCAAACCGTGACACACTTCCACAAAGCTGGGTTGTCAAGAACAGACTTTGAAGTAGTCAAGACCCAGATTTCCTTTCTTTAACTGAGGAAGGGCCTCCCAGATTTACATCTGATTGTCATCCTGCTGATTCAAAAAACTTGACTCTAATTTCCTCTTCAAATGAACTGATAGTCCAAGAGGTTCACATTGTTCAACCGCATGCAAATATGCATGATAATTTTCCTGAATAAATGAAGGAAAACATATTTCAATCTAGATTTAGATTCTGATTATATCTACCTAGAAAATGGAGAGTTTTTAAATGGTTTAGGGATTTTATTGTGGTGAAGAAGTAGTTTTCTGTAGAAACTCAAGTTAAGTAGGTTCTTCAAAAACTGACCTTGAGTTCAGCTCTGGTGTAAATACACAACGGATAACAGCCTGAATGTCATGAGATAGTCTTTTGGTATGAAAAAGGGCACTTAGAGGCACACTATTTGGACACACATTGAACAACTGAAAGTATGTGAAACATTTAAAAAGGAAATTACTATCAGAGTGAAGTACAAACATCCTAATTGTAATAAAAACAACAAACTATTAACAACATAAAAATACAGACAGACAGCAGTGTCTCCAGCACAATAGACTGCCATTTTTAGTGGGTAATAAATGATGATGATTAAAGGGGGTTGTGTTTGTGTGTACCTATAAATTAGTCTATTATTATCAAATAAGATAATGCTCCAGACCTTTCCTTTTACTCTCTTGAGGTTGTTTGACTTTTTCCCTGACCCTCAGTCAACAGTACACATACATCCACAGGTTCAAATATTTCACAAAATCAGCATATTCTGACCAAAAATAAAACCTACCCTCCAACACAAAAAGTCAAGTTGCTGAGCAGTGCTTTCTCCACATTATATTTATGAGTTGTGAATTGAGACAGTTGACAATTCAAGCCATTGGAAGATTGTCTGGGTCTTTTGAAGCAATCCTGTGATCATTTTGAGGCCAGTCATCATGTTCAGTCTTTGTAAATCTGCAAGGTGGAGTGTGAAACACGAGGGAAAAGAGCAATCTGTTACAGTGTGAGTGTGTGTGTGTGTGTGTGTGTGTGTGTGTGTGTGTGTGTGTGTGTGTGTGTGTGTGTGTGTGTGTGTGTGTGTGTGTGTGTGTGTGTGTGTGTGTGTGTGTGTGTGTTTTTGTTGGCGG
>CAAKHD010004494.1:0-53517 GCA_901007705.1 Fistularia tabacaria
TGTCTCTATCTCTCGTTTTACCAACCTGTATAAATCATTCTCCCCCTCCTTACTGTCTAACCGAGCATACAACTCATCGTATGCCCTTTGTTTTGCCTTTGCTACCTCTATCTTTACCTCACGCTGCATCTTCTTGTACTCCTGTCTGTTCTCTTCAGTCCCCTCAGTGTCCCACTTCTTCTTTGCTAACCGCCTTCACTGTGTATACTCCTGCACTTCCTCATTCCACCACCAGGTCTCCCTATCTACTTTCCTTCCAGATGACACACCAAGTACTCTCCTACCTGTCTCCCTGATCACATTAGCTGTAGTTGTCCAGTTTTCTGGAAGCTCTCCCTGACCTCCAAGAGCCTTTCTCATCTCCTCCCTGAAAACCAAACAACACTCCTGCCCTTTCAGCTTCCACCACTTTGTCCTCTGCGCTGCCTTTGTCCTCTTGATCTTCCTCGTCACCAGATTCATCCCACAAACAACCATCCTATGCTGTCTGGCTACACTCTCACCTACCACTACTTTGTAGTCACTAATCTCTTTCATATTACCTAAACCTATACAAGATGTAGTCGACCTGCGTGCTCCTACCTCTGTATTAAAAGTATTCACTACAGCCATTTCCATCCTTTTTGCAAAGTCTACCACCATCTGTCTCTCTGTGTTCCTATCCTGGATACCAAACCTGCACATCATTTCTTCATCACCTGCACCAACATGTCCATTAAAGTCTGCCCCAATTAACACTCTCTCATTTCTGGGGATATTCTGCATCACTTTGTCTAATTCATTCCAGAACCTCTTCTTCTCCTAACTCACATCCCACCAGTGGGGTATAGCCACTAACAACATTGAGCATCACACCTTCAATTTCTAGTTTCAGGCTCATAAGTGTATCTGACATTCTTTTAACCTCCAGAACAGTCCTAACAAACTCCTCCTTCAAGATAACTCCTACTCCATTTCTCTTCCTGTCAGTACCATGATAGAACAACTTAAAAGCTGCTCCTAAGCTTCTAGCTTTTTACCTTTCAACCTGGTCTCCTAGACACAAAGAATATCCACCTTCCTTCTCTGCATCATGATAACCAACTCTCTACCTTTTCCTGTCATCGTCCCAATATTCTCAGTCCCCCCTCTCGGTCCCAGACTCTTGCCTTTCCTCTTCTCTCTCTGCTTCCGAACACGCCTTCCTCCTCTCCTTCTTCGACCCACAGTAGCCCAATTTCCACTTGTACCCTGTAGGTTATTGGCACCAATGGTGGTCGTTGTTAACGCGGGTCTCGGCTGATCCTGTATGAAATTCTAAGGTTTGATTCAGATATTTGGTTTTGGCAAAGGTTTTACGCCAGACACTTCCTGACGCAACCCTCTGCATTTACCTGGGCTTGGTATTGGCTCAGGGAGACATTGGCCTGTGCCCCCCCCGGAGTCTGGCTCCAGGAGACACTGGCCTGTGCCGCCCTGAGGCTGCATTGCATTCAAATTTCATGACAGCTGGAAATTATTGCTTTGTTTCTCAAGACCAGGAACTTCGTTCTTTCTTTTACAGCTGTAGATGTTTGTGCAACAGTGGCTCATATTCTTTTTTTTTCAATACGTTTGTAACAAGTGTGTTATAAAGATACAGAGGTAGTCTACTTATAAACACTGAGTGCAATTATTGTTATGCAGTTTTGTACTTTAATTGGGTAAATGTTTGGGAAGGAGATACAGGGTATGATATTTTGTGGTTTTAACTTAACGCTTAATTGGATCTTTAGAGATGCTCATCTTTGGCTCCTGCTTAAAGAGCTGTCATTTTATCAGCATGCTAACACATTTTTGCCTTAAAAATAGTAGCGCCTAAGAGGTTTATAACACTTTATCATTTGTATCATAGCAGGCCATGGGTTTTCGCTCTTCAAAAGTGTCGTGGCAGGACTATTGCTCAGTCAGCCTTTTAATATGAATGCACAGAAAACAGGACAACAAATGTCTACGTCACTTGTGGCTTGATGACTGGAGCATCATAACGTAAAAGTATATAATATTTTTGTTTTCTAATTTTACAAAAGTAAGATTAGGTTATTTTATACAAATTTTGTTTTGTTTTTCACAATTTTTTTTATCATGCAAAATGTTATATTGACAGGTCTGATTTGAAACAAAGCCATTTTGTTCTCAGTTCTGCTCACCCCATCTGCCTGAACAGTAAAATTGATCTTTGTCTGTTTTTTTCCGGTCAGGTTCCCCCGTCTCCCCCTCCCCTGCAGCATGGTGTAAAAGCTGCTGACATCATCAGCGACGCCTCAAGAGAATGATACTCAAAATAAATCTTAGCACAAAAACAGAAGTTTGGATTTATTTTTGTAATACTGTGTGTCTTTTCCTATCCTTTACTGTTTTGGAGCCCCATAATAAATAGTGAATGCAAAGAACACCATTTGAACTGTTTTAATGAACTGATTACAAAATATTTATATTGCAACATCAGTACATTGAATCATTTAATATTCAGTTGGTATTTAAAGATCAGTACTCTGAGGCTGGATTACATCCTGATGCATTTCAGCATTTCAGCACTTTGCATCTGCGTCAAAGTAGCATGCATGTGTTCTACGGAAAACAACAGTATGCAAAGGTCACAGGTGCTTACATAAGCTAATCTGAAGTTTCCAGAATGGATCCAGACTGTATCCATATTTTTAATCTTTTATTATATTTTTTGCATCTCAATGAAAGAAAAGGAAAGTGAAAAACACAGTCACTACACTGTCATCAGTAGACTGTTAGAATGATATAATTCTTAGCTAGGGGTTCTACCACGAGCATATATTCTGATATTATGGATGTCTCTACTCAATGACGGAATCCTTTTTATTGAGCTCTCAATGTTTATTAACCAGATTAGCATTAGGTACTTACAGTATGTATGTATGTATGTATGTAAGAGTACACACACATACACACATACACACATTTTTGTACATAAATTGTAAATTGACATTTGTGCACATAGGCAGTCACCTGATGGAGACATCTGTTTGTGCATGAGAGATGTAAAAACAGTTTAGGAGGCAGATTAATTCAAACTCAGCTTTGGGCTGGGAGCTGAAACAGGAATGAAGGGAGGGGAGCAGGGAAAAAGCCAGAGGCAGATAATGGAGACAGAAGGAGAGTAAAGGGAGGGGAAAATGAGAGAGATTGTATGATTATGGCTACAGAAGGAGCAATGAAGAGTGGAGGGTTTTAGAAGATAAAGAAGACAAACTTCTGATTGAATTTGTTTGTGAACTCTTTGGTAACCAGGGTAGTCAGAATAAAATATTTTTTCTTTAAATGTGCAATGGGAGGATAAAAAAAAAATTAAAAATCCACTGAATTTCTTCTCCACCCATCAGACCTGTCGTGAAGGAATGCATTTCAACTATATCCATAGTGGATACTGCCTCTTTTCAAGTATGTTCACAGAGGAGACAAAATTGGCAGAAAGACACACAGCACAGCTCTGTACCAGGTGTGTGTCTTCAAAAAGCTGTCAAAAATGTATCTGAGACAGCCAAATATTTACATTTCCAAGGATTTGATTGTCATTTTAGGTTTTGCTGGAAATAATTTTAATATGGAGGCATGTTGAGAATTAAAGTATGTGCTCTTTTTATCCAGATACTAATTCATTACTCGTTGCAGGAGTTGAGTCACATAGATACTCGCCCTGTGAATCACTGTGCCTCATCTGTGTGGTAACATCTGTTTGGGGAGCATCCCTCTCAAGGAGAAAAATACTGCCCTGCAACTTAATACCGTGATGAAATAGCCTGAGTGCTTGCACTGTATCCTTCTTTCAACCCTATGCAGCACATGAGGGGTGAAGAGGTGCAAGTGATATTCATCAAAACAAAATGGCAGCATGTTAATGTTAGAGGGGGAATGAGCAATCTGTGAATGAATTAGTCACACAGTATTGAACATTGACAAACACACGACCACCACCACTGCCGCCTCCCCCACCACCCCACCCCCACCCGTAAGCAGTTCCCCTGGTCAGCCATCCTCCTGAGTACTGACACAGACACATCTCCCCTCCACCCACTCCCCAACCTCTTCCCAACCTCCAGCCAGGTGCAGAGGGAGTTCTCCAGGTTGAGGTAGAGCTAAACCAGGATACTCAAGGTGTTTGCTGGGCAACTTGCTGGAGTCTTCCAGCACCTCTTCAACATCTCCTTGAGGTTGCTGAAGGCGCCTTCCTCCCTCGGAAGACCTCCCACATTGTCCCAATACCTAAGAAAAGACGTCCGATTGCTCTCAATGGCTACAGGCCGGTGGCACTAACGTCACATGTCATGAAGTCAAGAGGCTCATACTCCAGCACCTGAGGGAATGGCTATCTGCTTGCCTGGGCCTTCTGCAGTTTGCGTACAGGCATCACATGGGTGTACAGGATGCAATAACTGTGAGAGTCACTTTCTTTGACTTCTCCATTCCCTTCACTGTGAAAGTCACTTTCTTTGACTTCTCCAGTGCCTTTAACAACTCACCCTCCTTAAGGACAAGCTGCTGAGTACGCAACTTCACCCCAACATCACTGTCTGGATCCTGGACTACCTCACTGGACAGCCGAAGTATGTCAGTGTTGATGGTTGTGTTTCTGAGGCCATTGCGTGCAGCACAGGAGTGCCCCAAGGTACTGTCCTGTCTCCATTCCCTTTCATCCTCTTCACTTCCGACTTGCAGCACAACTCCAGTTCCTGCCACCTCCAGAAGTTCTCTGATGACTCTTCCACCATTGGTTGTATCAACAACTATGATGATGAGGAGTACAGAGACCCGATTGTGAGTTTTGTTGAGTTGAGCAACCAGAACCACCTTCTACTCAGCATCTTCATGACAAAGAAGATGGTAGTGGACTTCAGGAAGAATCGGAGGAGACTTATACCAATCACAATCCAGGGTGAGGAGGTGGAGATAGTGGACTCCTACAAGTACCTTGGGGTACATATTAACAATAAACTGGACCGGACACACAACACTGATGCCCTATACAGGAAGGGTCAGAGCAGGATGTTCTTCTTGATGAGACTGAGGTCGTTTGGTGTCTGTAGCGGGCTCCTCAATACCTTCTACTAGTCTATGGTAGTCAGCAAACTCTTCTTAGCTATAGTGTACTGGTGGGGCGGTGCCAGGACTGGTGAGGTCAACAGGCTCAACAAGCTAGTGAGGAAAACTCGCTCGGTGGTGGGACTGAACCTGGACCATCTTGAATTGGTGGCAGGGGCGAGGGTGAAGGACAAACTGGGTGCTATCCTGGACAATCCTTCCAACCCCCTGCACGAACGGGCTCTGGCTGATGAGCAGCTCATTCAGCCAATGGCTCATCCCAACCCGATGCAGAACTGCACACTTCAGATGCTCCTTTGTGCCCACGGCCATCAGACTGTGTAACAGAAGTTTGGACAGCTCACAACTCTGAATGGTCTGAGGTGCATCTGTGCTACCACGACTTCACTATCTCACTCGCTCACACATGTCATGCCCTAACTACATTGTCTGTTGTTATCACTGTTGGTGTCACTCCATTCATTGCATCTTGTTTGTCTTTGTCATTGTTGTTGTCACTCTCTTTCTATTCTTGTCTTTGTTGTCATTTTAGGTTGTCTATTCTCACCCTTGCTCTTATTTATTGATTTATTTTTTTATTTTTTTATTTTTCATTACGTTGTCTATTTTGCCTTGTTGTTGTTTACCTTGCTGCCCATTTTTATATTTTTATTTTTTTATAGATAACTTTTGACTGTCTTTTAATTGTCTCTCATATATATCTATACTCATATTTATTGATATTGTTATTGTTGCGCTGCTGTTACAAAAGATTTTCCCCTATGGGGATCAATAAAGTATTATCTTATCTTATCTTATCTTATCTTATCTTATCTTATCTTATCTTATCTTATCTTATCTTATCTTATCTTATCTTATCTTATCTTATCTTATCTTATCTTATCTTATCTTATCTTAAATGGTAATAAGCAATGTTATGGTTCTCATAGATCATAATGACATTTTTGTACTTCGGTTGACTTTAAGAAAATAAAGCAAGGATATTTTGAACATGTATTTGTAAAGAGAAAAGGAAGAAAAAGAAATAAGAAATCATCACACAATGAGATATTGTTGTTTTATATAGACACTGATATTTACAATCATAATAAGGGAGTCGAATCACTGAATAAATACCTTGAAATTACAATTGATATTTTTGGAATGATCACTTCTTGTGGCAGTGGAGGACAAGGATATCATGAATTAGATCTGAGACTTTTCACAAATTCTCATTGGTTTACCATTGCTAATCATTATGAAAAACTTTTGCCGCTCAATATGAAGTAGTCCTACTTAATCTTTTTGCAAATAACACTGACACCTTGAAATGATGCTTTGGAAATATAGGCTGGCTTAGATAGATCATGAATGACAAAGATAAGTGTAAGTCAGGTTTAGCCTTAATTGCTATTTGGTGATGATCCTTGGTCAAACTGAAATTTTGATGTTTTTTGTGTGTGGGTTTGAAGTACTGGACTCATGAGCTCTGTATTCAAGCGTAGTTTTATGGACTTTTTCATGTCGACTTTTGCTGCATGCCATTATCATCAATTCACCTAATAACATGTTTCCTTCCTCTTATCTAATTTCCTCCATGGAATTTCCTCTCCGTTCAAATTCTTTGTCTCTGTGTTTCTGTGTCAATTCAAGTTCTTGTTATTATCTGTTTTGCTTTGAAATTTTCTGTCTTGTGGTTCATGTTCTGTCCGAATACCTGTCTTTGATTTCCCCAAAATGTATTTTTCCCCCTTCCCTTTTTTCCCTTTTCTTCTCTTTAGTTAATGATTCAGTCTTCATCACCAGCCGACCTCTTCACCCTGCCCACCTTTGTTGGAATACAGGAAGGTTCAATTTTAGTGGTGTTTCTAGTTTCAGTCCGTTCAAGAGTGTTTTTTTTCAATTCTGTGTTTCTCGCCTGCACTCTACCTCTACATTTTTGAACTCGGTCTTTCTGGCTTTGTTTTTTTTAATTCTTTTTTTGTATTTTGTTTGATTATAGACACTTTCTGCATTTTTGTCTTCCGATATAGGCTTCCAATCCATGACATTTCATAGTTCTGACTTACAGTCTTGAAGCCATACTATATATCTCATCCGCTAGATTTGATACACCAATCAATCTATTAACCTGCCTAAAGCCCCACATTGTTACCAATTTTTTCACATCCAGTGGCCACCATTTTACACATGCAAAGTTTCAGAGAATTTTTCAGACTACTTTTTCAGACTACTTTCTCAGTTTACTGAAAAGCTTAGAATTTGAGTTTCTCAGAGTCATATAAACCTTTGTTAATGAGATTTCCGTTCAAAGATTAGGTTCTTTTTTTTTAAATGTCCTCAAGGATGAACTCAAAATGAATAGATGGAGGAGGAGAGCAGTATCATTGAGAGGTGAAAGTGAATTTGGCGCACGCAACATCTGGCAAGGAGGAAAGATGGGAGTATCAGAGACCGATGAATAAAATAAGGAAGAAGCGACAATATTGCTAGGTAGATGGATACAGGGTTGGATGGGCAGAAATGGCAGATGTTGGCTCTAAGTATATGGGACTGGGAGCTGCGTGGCCCAGGCTGTCACTGCAGGCTCCAGTGCCGGGCAGCCAGCCAGCCCAACAGAGAACCAATCCAATCAGCTATAATGGAGTCAAAGGTTACTGTTCACTCCCACAGAATTGCCGTGGCCAAATGCCTGAGCAAGAGACACTGAGCTAAAAAATACCGCCGCAAACACGCTCACAGATCACCTGCTCCTCAAAACGGTAGTATATCCTGATAACAAGAAGAGTGTGTGTGTGATTGTGTTTGTACTGGTGTCCTTGTGTGGCCACATGAAATATAAAGAGAAAAGCCATAGCCACAGCAGCGGTGTGTGTTAAAATACTGTTTCAATGGCCAAACACAGAGAATACCATGAGGTGGGTATCCCTGATTCTCTCTGTTCTTTATTTTTTTATAAATATCCCCACACCTTTTCACACCTGTGGCATAATTTTTCTACTAAGAATGATGAGTATGCTTGCAGTATCCGGCATCGCAAGCAGGCTGAGATTTTGCCACATTTTGCGACCTGTAGCTCCGTTTAGATTCAATCTCCAAAATTAGATAACAGCTTGAGCGAAGGCAAAATCTGTGAGCAAAGGAAAATAAAAGATGACAATCTCCCTTTCCTTTGAGGTTTCACATACATGATATTTTGCATCTGGATGGCAACCATGGAGATCACACATCACCACCAACCTCCACTGCATTCAACACGTAGCTGGTGATTTCAGCTGTTACCAGTCTGTTTGTTGGCAGGTAGATGTGTGAAAAGCCAGAGATATGGTCACATAAGTGGAAATAACATGCAAACCTCAAATCATACACACACTCACACACGCACACGCACACACACAAACAAAACTACACACACACACGCACACACACTCACACACACTCGCACACAATAAATCTTTGTATTATTTGGATAGTTATTCAAGTAATCTAAAAAAGGAAAGAATGAAACAATCACTTTTGGAAAATATGAAAAAGACAGTCTCAGACTGAGACTCTGCTCCAGCACTATTCTCCTGCCTCTAGCTTCAAGCCAGAGAGCAAATCAGGGATGGTGCATAGAGGAGGAAGTCTTGGCCTGGATATTGGTGGGATGCAACAGATATTCCAAAATACCTGCTCTTGTACCAATGGGGGCATAATTGTTCATGAGATGATAGCTGAGGGTTTCTGAGATTGGCTGAAATGACTGGGTGCAGAAACAGCTGCGCGGAGCAAAGAGGAGGAAGCATAAGAGGCAGCCTGTCCTTCATCACAAGACAAACTGTCATATTCAACTAAAATGCTGCCATGGACTAAGCAAATGGACACTGCAGTGGAAATGATATTTTGAACTAGTGGTTAATTTGGACAGCGTTACTACATTCTCCACTACCACTGCCTGTCCAGGGCAGAGGGCAGCAAGGAAAACCTTTTAAAAATATGTGTGATAATCATTATCCTTTCCCCGGAGCCAAACTGCACTGTAAAAATAACCCTTGTCAATAGTCCCTAGCTGCAGTATCTGTTCTTACGCTGAGTAATGATCACTGAGCCGCAGCACACCAGCAAAATCATACAGCTCAAATACACAGCCCAGAGGCATCAGGCAGCGGGCATCAGCGCGCGTGCTGCTCTCATCCATGTTTCCTCTCCGGGACCAAGAGTCAGAGATTGTGAAGTAATTAGATCGTACACACTGGCATGATGTGCGTCGTTACTGATTATTATCTGACACCCCTCGACAGCCTGATTAATGTCTGGGCACACTGCTGCCTTTGTCCAAGCTTTATCTCTGACTCAGTCGGTTTGCCCACTGCCAGTTGTATCGTTGGTTAATCTCCGAGAGGCATTACATGCATGACATATTGAGGCGTTATTGTTTCAAATTAAAAACACATTTTGCTTTACTCCCCCTCATCACAGCATGGGACGAGGAAAGTATCCATTTATTTAATTGGTTAGGGAGCAGAACCCAGATTTCTCCACTCAAGGGTGTCAATTTGTGGTGAATTAAAACTACTTTTGGATTAATGGGGAGAAAACAACATTAAACAACATGCTTTTTATGATGTGCTTAACGAACAGTGTTTCCGAATTGTCCCTTTATCTAGCGAAGAATTCCTCCATGAGTTACCTCATCTGGAGCAGCATTTCAAGACCCCAAAACAGAAACACCTAAGTTGCTCCCTCAGGTGGTGGAGTACTTTGGTATCACAGGGACTATGTGACACTTAAATCTAATTGTTGATGACCGAGAATGAAATCTTGGCTCGCAGCGAAAAAGAAAACAAAGGACAGCACGTTGTCCAGGAAGGAAGCTGATTGGATGAAAGACGTTACTTGCAAGCTGCAAAGTAGATGGAGTGAGTTGAAAAGAAAAAAAAACAGGCGGAATTGACCCAGAGAGCTCCACAAGGCAGTGATTGGCTAGGCAATGAGGCTGCAAAGAGTGTGGTGAGGAAGCAGAAAGGTGGGACTCACACTAGCAAGACGTACTCTGATGTGACAGAGCTGTACTTTGATGGGACAAAACGGACTTCCTCCTATTCTGCCAATAAGTTAATCTTTTTTTTTTCAAAACCTCTGCCACATCGTCATAAATAGCAGCAGTAACAACTGAGAGATGAAATGGTAATTAGAAGAATTCTCATGGACTGGTAATGTGAATAAGAGGATTACTATTCAGTGTAAATCGACATACACAATTAGCAAAACTGGTTCCTGTGAGTTTTGCAGATTGTTTGGGATTTCCCTGGAGGGTACCAGCTAGAAATAAGGCCAAGAGATGAAGAAAGTGAATGCTGATGACTGTTTTTACTGTTACACAAAGGAGCTTTTAAGAAAAAACACTGATTATCTATGTACTAACTGAGACATCCAAGAGTGTTTTTCTTCAGAAAAGCCTCAGACAAATCAACATTACACTACTTGGCCTTCCACTTGCATAGGCCAATGAAGATAACCACAACTTGACAGTTAATCATCAGTATCTGAACTCCGACCAACATCCTGTTTTAATGATTTCCTCTTTTAATGTATGGTAAACACATTTATTATTCTCCGAGTTGCAAATTTGATTTGCCGGCTTCTGATCCTGGCTGTTTATTTATACTAGACAATATATATACACACACAGTTTTTTATGGCTTCACTGCTCCATCGAACAGCGAGGGAATGGAAGTATGTCTTGCATTACAATAACTCCAGCGATGTTATATGTAAGTGTGTCTCTACCTCTTGTTCATTTCATTTAATATTGTTGCATTTTACAGGACAGAAGAGGGGTTGAAAACAGAAGACCAAGCACGGGCATGTCCATCTGAACAACTTAAATATACTTGAGTTTGGGTTCTGATAGCCTTTGTATCTGAGTGTATCCAAATCCCCGGCGCCTCTCTTTTTTCATGATACAAAACTTTAAGTCTTCATACTCCTATTATATCAAAGTCTTCGTAAACTCTCAGATATCCTCTACTATTCAACTGTAAGATGCCAGGATATGAGTTTATGACCCCCGCAGAGACCATTTGGCTTTAGGAGATCAAAACATCTTCAGCATGTGGATTTTCTGAAAAATTATTCAGTCTGATGACTCCCAAGTGCGAGATCTTTATGGTGGTTTATGGATCCTGGAGATTTTTATTGGTCTTTATCTGAGCTTTATAAACCAGAGTCAGCCTACTACACTGGTTATAAGTGCACACTGGCTAAAAACAGGTTGTGAGAATTTGGAGCATTCCCACAAGACATTCCCCCCTTAATCCAACAAGTGATTCACTAAAGGTCAGTAACCTTTGAAGCTCTGGCTGCTCTTGTTGCACTTGACAACAGAGCAGTGACAGATGCACAAGAGGTCAAAGCTGCAAAATTTGTTTATGAATGAGTGCGCACGGTGGTTATCTCCTTTCAGCCAGCAATGGAAGAACTTGGGTTGAGACGTGTGCCGGGATTCAGAGGTGTGTGTGTGTGTTTATGTGTGTGTGCGTGCTGAGTTGCTCTGCAGGCGTGTGCGTGCAACAGGCACATCTCTCTGCCCCTGATGTGCGCGTCCCAGCTTCTTCATCAGCATTCTCTTATTCTTCCCTATGCCTCTTCTGCTGATGACCGTGTACTGCTGACATTTCTGGCAGCACAAGGACAACAACCTCACATGCTATTGCTCATTCACCCCGCTGAAAGGGGGAGTGAGGGTTATTATTTTTTTCTTTTACATCCAAACAAATTCCCACTGAGACCATCAAGAGAGAATAACTGCAATGGCACTTTTCAAATTTTGCCTCTTATTCAGTCCCTCTGGAGGCAGCCAACCAGGTCTGACATCAGCAAATTCCGACTGAAACGTTTCCACGGTAACAACAAAAAGTAATCATGCATTGACATTTAAATCAAGGCCACTTTTAGCTGCCTTCATGTTGTCACTGTGGGGTACAATGGCGAAACTGAAAATAGAGAGAAACCTTCTGGCTAAACAGGGTCTGTTAGCACTGGGCAGAGTCAATCAGCACTCCGTTTTAAGTCAACCAGTAATTTGTCAGCAGCATAAAGCATGTCAAGAAAGTAGGATCTACTTATTACTTTCCACTAGACTGTTTACTTTTCAGTTTAAACCTCATTTGTCTTTCAAATTCCAGATGCTGATTTCGGGTTTGTCTTTTAAAACACAGAAGTAGACTGATTGCTTTTTTTAACAATATGATATTGAGGGAGTGGAGTATTTAACTAGTCCATTTGTCATGACTCAACATTCTGTTCAGTTTCACCTTGATGAGAATATTGAATGACTACACCCAATGTTTTCAATACTCCCAACCACTGAGATGAATACTTATTTTCTTTCCCAGTGTGTTTATTAATTTCCTTTCCCTCTAATGTCAATTGGGTCCCACTCTTTTTTTTACCTCTACGCTCTTTTCTCCTTGTTCGTGCTGAATCTCTGAGTCAGACACTGAAATCACACTTCATTTCTATTCCTGGGTACTTTCCTCTTTTCACTGAAAGTGTTTATATGGGAGGCAATGAATGGCAAGGATATTGGGAGCACGTCTCTTCTGAATAAGATGTGTGCTACTGTGGAACGTGCACGGCATAAGAAAGCTGTGTTGTCAGAGAAGCCACGCTTTGGCTATGTTAGGCAGATCCGCTGCAGGATGATTGTGGGAAACACAGTAAAGTGCCAGTGGAGATTCAGATGGAATTTGGGCTCCTCTATCCATTTGAGGCAGATATCCCCTTGCAAACTTTGATGGCTCCCGATGCTAAATTCCGAAGAACTAGAACTGATAAACAGTGTTTCATTCCCTTCAGAGCAGATCAAAGTGGGATATTTGCCAGTTAGTGTAACATTCAGTTTTCACAGCAGAGAAATCAAAGACACCACATGAAAGCTATTACCTTCTTTACCTCCCCCTCCAAAAAATAAGAAAATATAAAAAATAGATGTGTACAGACTGTGGGGGGCAAAGCAAGAGGTTAGAAGTCGTTTTCAATCAAGTGGTGTGTGGTTGTGAACCGACAGCTGCCTCTATTTTAATGGTTTTGTGTGTGTCACATTACAAATCCAAAGATTAGTTGGTGACTTTCTTGGAACTTCGGTGATGCTTCGAAGTCTCAAAATACATAGATATTTTTTTCTTACCTTTTTTAGTTCTCCAGGTTTTAAATTACACTTGATATGAGGTGGCATAGGGTGGCAGCCATTATGTGGAGTACAGGTTAGGTCAAGTTTTTTATTATTTATTTATTTTTCTTCACAACACCTTTTTTGCCCTAAGATCCAGCCTCCAATAGCTGTCAAAGAAGAACTCTGATCCAGGGACAGTGCCTGAACACACCAAATTCAATAAGCATAAAAGAGATGTGTCTTGGATTTCATTGCAGGTGCTCCTGTTCAGTCTGGTCCCAACAACATGAAAGCATTCTCTATACTTTTACTGAGTCTGGAACGATACTAAATTAATCCTGGAACCGGCGCTGCCTCTCTGAGTGAGTAGCTATTGTGGCTGATGACATTTCAACTTGCTTTCCAAGATGCTCCAGACTAATCATGATACCCTTACTCAAGTTGAAAAGAGAGAGAAACTGATTCCGAGAGCCCACATGCACATATGTTGTTTTCCCCGCTGCCTTCCTGGGGGAAAATTACCACCACTCCGTGGAGTGCCAAAATCATACTTGCATGTGGTTAATGAGAGAATACTAACAGATTGATCAATTTGAGCTGGATGCAGGTAATGTTTCTTTGACTTTCCATGACAATTAAGGCCTCACATGCCAGGTGATTGATGAATTGTAAACCGCCGTGTGGGAAAGTAACCAAATTCTCACCTTTGCATAAATTGTTTGTTGATTGATATGGACAATGTGCCACAGGAATTTATTACATCTGGGCTCTCATTTGTTGGACCATGGTGCTGCTGCAGATGACATTAAATGCATCCGGCTGCAGCCCACATTAATCACACTTTCAGAGTCAGGAACTGTCAGGACACATTAGTAGCAGAGCTGGGCTACCTTCATTACACACAGGCCTCTACCTCATTCTCAGGTTAAGAAAAACCAAGGAGATAATTAAATAGCCAGGTTCGAGAGACCCCTGTTTAAAGTGTAATCTCTAACAAAAAACTGCACACATTTCATGTCATATACAAACACATGGCACGAGTGAAATTGTGGCAGGATCAAAGAATGGCTTGGGTTTTCCAGTCATGCATTAATCGGAGAGGCGGAGACAAAGTGGAAGTTTCGAGTGAAGTCATTGAAGGGGAAAGACAGACAGATTACCCTCCCTCCGTGAAAACTGCGTGGGAAATGTGCCCATCTTTTTTGAGCAAAGAATTCACTGCTCTCTGACGCAGGCATAGAATGCATGTTCGATGTATTGACACAAGAAACATTCAGAGTGGAATCAGTTCACTGAACGGCAATTTGTTCATCTCTATCATGGCAATGTTTATCTTGGTTGGTGTTTGTATGGCATCGGTTAGAAGTGTGCAATACAGTGCTGATAAGGCCTTATCTTAGTCAAACTTGACGAAAGTAAATATAGTTTGTCCTCATTCACCCAAACGTTTGTTACAGCCCAACTATCCAAATGATTATCAACAATATTTGCGTAATGACAATGGAGCCTGCTTGATGGTCAGAACATTATGTTGCTTGTCAGAGCTTCATTTAGCTACCTTGACCACACCTGAAATTTTTCAACTAGTTAAATTAATATGGAAGAATGACAGAAATTGGAATTAGGGAGTTCAAAGATCACAATGAGGAAGGCGAAAAATATCTTGATGCTTTAATGATATTTTCTTCATGTATGGAACATTTTCACAATTCAAGAAAATGGAACATTTCCTTAACTTTGTTTAAGTTGAAGGGCATTTTCATGTTGTTGACAGGCAGGAATAAGGGAACAGATGCGCCTCTGACTTGTTGCTGTTTGTTGTTGGCGTTGGTGTGGGCTTTAAAGCAGCAGTGCTAAGCTGCGCAACACTCCACACACCGGCCCATAAACCAGTGCCTACAACAAGCGTCGCGGGTGGATGTTGCACCTGCCAGTGAATTTTGTAATGACCTTGGGGGGCAGGGCTCAAGATGCTGCAGGCTAGATGGGATCCATGGCAGCGACATGGAAAAACTGATGTAAAATCAGGACTGGTTGTAATCCTTTGGTGAGACGAAAATCCCAGAGTGGCTCAAGGATGTATTGAAAATGGCAGTAAAGGTTAAGGCTGATGCTGAGATGTCAAATCATGAGAGAGGAAATCATTGCTGCTGAGGAGATTGAATTTATTATCCAACTTCAGGGTAGAAGACAGCAGTGCTTAATTCCTCTGCTGCAGTTGCTGAGCAGTGTCCAAGGCTCCCCTTGGGGAAAGAGTGGCTCTGACTTGGGTTTTGGTCTCCCTCTGGGACTGACCTGTGATTCACCTAATGAAATGGCATCTGCAGGGAGCAGAAAATTCACAAAGAATGCCTCTGCCTGTGCCAATCAAACATTTTACTGAAGCTTTGAAACTCACGGATCTGATAAAATGCAAAGACTCTACCGCTCAGGTAGAGCTATAAACAAGATAGTTTTAATCATCATTGAGATTCCAATTATTTATCATGAATGTTTTTGATGAGGAAAAAAACACGTTTGAATCTAAAAATAAAGAATGCACTGGAACATGTGGGTGAAACATGTATCGTTGTGTCCTCTCTGTTGCTAGTATATTTTTACAGGCCCATTTACCCAGAGAGGATGCATGATCTAATTCTTTGTATAGACCCACACAAACCTGCTAAAGGGCCATCTTTACACCCTTAAACTAAGAATAGCTGTAACACTGGGTTTCCTCAGATTCCCTAATATAAATGAAATCCGCTCTTTGCCCCAAGTCCCTGAGAGACAGTCAGTTATTACCCTGTTGAACTGGACCGTTCACAAATTGTTAATGTGCAGTTTAAAGAAAGAAGCCTGATTCGAACATTTCCTTGTGTGCTATATTCTGAGAAATGTACAATTCTTTGTTTCGGAATAAGACTGCTTATTTTAAAAGCAGCATAACTGAAAAAACAAAACATAACTGTTGTGTTTTTTTTTATCCAAAACTAAACCAACAGGGCACTGAGTTCACTCAATCTGACAAACTGTGTGCTGTGAGCCTCCTCAGAATGACCTCTGATTTATAAGTCTACTCCAGAGATGTAAACTTGAATATTTTTTGTCAAATGTGTTGACCATTTTGTTACCAGGGCTCTCATTTATTACATTAATAATAACATACCATAGATGATTGTCCCGAGGCATGGGGTCTGAGTTTGGGATTTGGGATGTTTTGGAGCTAGATGACGACAACCATGCTGTGCATGGCAGCAAAAGGCAGAAAACTACTCAAACACAAGAGAATGCTGAACTTTGCACAGAGCAGCCAGACCCGAGGCTCCCGTTGTCGTTGTTTCTCAAGTTCGTATTCTTTGCCCTTTTTCTGCCAAAGACATCTCTGCAGCTGCACATCTGTATTTTGGCTCATTCCGTTTACACCATTACCATCAACACCATCACCACACACTCTTTCTGTTGGGATCTGGCTACCTGTCAAGCAGCAACCATGCAGGAGGGAGGACTCCAGCAGGTGTACAGGGCACACCTGCGGGTCATCACGCTGAGGTCAAAAGGATCCTCTGGTCATTTCGTAGCCTCCTGTCCCTTTCGGCCAAGAAGAAATGGTTTGCCAGTAGATGCGGAAGGACTGATAGGCCATCTCAGAACAGGTACCTCGCCCGCATTCATGCGCCCTGCCACTCTCTCTGCCTCCCTACCTAATTGATTCTGGTTGCGAGCAAAATTTTATTGACCACTCTCTAGTGTTATAGTCCAACATTGAAACCTTACCTCTGTCCACCCCTTTAAATGTCTCTAGAGCCTTGCCCCGGATCACCCACAAGACCAAGCCCTTACAGTTAATAATTTCCGGAAACCACTGTGAGCAAATATCCTTCTAGGTCTTCCCCACGTCTCACTCACCCCTCGTCCTTGGCTTTGACTGGCTCCAACACCACAACCTGCACATTAACTGGTCCGAGCTAAGAATTGAGTCCTGGCCTTCTAACTGCCTTTCTCGCTGCCTGCGGAGTGCCGTCCCTCCAAGTCCATCCCCCGCTAACCTGAAGATGATGACCGGGTTGATTTGTCCCTCGTTCCGGAAGAATACCATGAGTTCAGCCAAGTCTTTGGGAAACATAGGGCTGTCTCTTCCACCTCACCATCCCTATGATTGCACAATCAATCTTCTCCCAGGGGCACCACTACCCTCGACTTGGCTTTTTAGTATTTCCCGTCCGGAAAGGGAAGCCATGGAGAAGTACACCAACAAATTACTCTCTGGAGGTATAATCTGCCATTTGTCATCTCCCCTGGGGGGTGGGTATTTTTTTTGAAGAAAGATGGCTCACTCCAGCCTTGCGTCAATTACAGAAGACTGAACCAAATCACCATCAAGAATACATACCCTTTATCCCTCCTTTCGTTAGCCTTCGAACCTACTCAACGAGCAACCGTTTTTCCAAGCTCAACCTCTGAAATGCCTACCATCTTGTTCAGATACGTCAGGGGGATGAATGAAGGATAGCCTTCAAGATTTCAAGTCATGCCCTTCGGACTTTGCAGTGCCCCAGCCGTGTTTCAAGCCCTGCTAAATGATGTACTCCGTGACTTTCTGAACATCTATTTGTTTACCTAGACGACCTTCTCCTCTATTCCAAGTCCCTAGCTAACCACCAGACACAGGTTCTCCAATGACTCTTAGAATCGTCTCTACGTCAAGGCCGAGAACTGAATTCCACAAGCCATCAATTTAATTTCTCGGTTTCATCCTTGAGGGCAGACAGCTTTGCACAGATCCAGAAAAGATCAAAGCAGCCCTGGATTGGCCAGTCACGGGAACAGCTCCAGAGGTTCCTGGGATTTGCTAATTTCTACCGCCGATTTATAAGGAATTACAGTCTGACCACTGACCACTCTCACCTCCACCAAGACACCCTTCTCATGGAATCCTGAAGCCGACTCAGCCTTCCTGGACCTGAAGGAAGAGGTTCTCGCAAGCACCCGTCCTCATCCAGCCTGACCCCCACAAACAATTTGCTCTTGAGGTTGACGCCTCTGAAATGGGGGTCGGCTTGGGACCAGCTCAGGGAGCCGCTGGCCCGTGCGCCCCGGAGGCTGCATTACTCACCTCATCAGGTAATAACTAGATAATCTCAGGTTTGCAATTCATGTGCTAAAAGGTTTACTCTGAAGGAAAGCAGCTGAGGCAGGAATGGAGGATACTTCAAAATAACACAATTTGGATATGTCTAACCCAAATCATGATATAATTTGTATTAATTGTGCAGCTATATTCCTTACTCTGAAAGTTTTCAGATATTAATTGAGTGCGCTTGAGACCAATAAATGAGGTCATAAAATCCATTACTTTTTAAATCTGAAAACAAACACACATAATTAACATTGTGTGTAGGTGTTGCTTTGTTGAAGGTTCTAGATTTGAAGTGTGGCACCTGGCTGGGTATTGACACACTCAGTCCCAGCCTCTGTCTTTTTTGGTGTTTCGCTTTGTATATTTGTTTTTGGTCTGACTTTTTTTTTTTTTTTTACCGTGGGGTATTGTTAAAATTATTTCAAATACCAGACTGCAGCTGACAAGTGATGCCTCATAAACTTCCAACCATCAAGTAAACAGTTATCTGGACTTGGGATTCATTTGGAAACAAAAAAGAAAAAGAGAAAAAAAAAAAAAAACTTATTACACTGCGCTTTCTGTGATCCAGCATGATTGACTGCGAGGAAATGGAGTGTCGGAGTGTGAGGCTGCACTCCTCTCCAAGTAGGCCCACAGAAATGCTGCCTCAAATGCGGAGATAAGGATTTCTATAACGGCCGTGACAAACACAGCGCAGTAAAGAATATCAAACTGAACAACCTGCGCTGAGTTACTGAAACACATGAATAGGAGAATTTGTGGAAAGAAAAAGAAACCAAGGGAAGAGAAGTAGGACATTAAATAAGTGTTGTAAGAAACAGTTGGTAAAAACAAGAGGAAACTCAAATGTGTTTTAGGGCTAGACTATCATTACATGTCACACAAAGCCTCTTCCTCACCATTCAGACATCTTTCTGATGCATTTCAATACATGTTGTTCATGTTCCCTCTTACAGTCAATGAGCCATTCATATCCTCAAACATCAAGATTCACCTTAAAGCATAAGAATGCTTGAGCAGCTTTCTCCCGTGACACCAAGATGATACAGCAGTGAGAGCTGACAGATCCCTAGAATAATGAACACTGTCGTACTGGGTGAGTGCAGGAGTGTGCACATGCTTCCTTTTGCACTTCAAACTTGTGTTTGCCTTCTGCAGCATTGTCAGTCCATCTCTCTCCTCTCCTCCTGCTGCTTCTAGACTGGTGGATCATTGTGTGTAAGGATTGCGTGAGGTTGGGACAGGATACAAACAGATTTTTAAACTTTGGAAAACCCCCAGGTGAGTTCACTGCCATTGTTTAATCTGGGAGACTCTCTTGTTGTCGCCCTTTACTTATTAATCTGTTTTCATCTCACTGTGTCTTTGATGCCAATGATAGTGGAGCTGTCCTGATTCTGTCACTGAAGGAGCTCCAAAGGTGGGTTGCAGTCACAGTGATGGATACTAGAACCACTGCAAGGTCTCTGGAGAACCCCATGCGGAGAAGAAATAACTCTCCGTGCTGACATTTTTTCGAATGACATGGGAATTCAGAGGGGGATGTCTGCAAAAAAGTCAAGGTACATTAACTGACAGTTTGTCAGTTAATATACAGTACACCTCTGCTGGGCAACTTCCAGCCATATGGCGATATCACACTGATAGACAAGCCCTCATTCATCAAACAGAATGCCAGAGCAAATTACTTGAGCACTTCAGAAAGTGGTGCTCTGCACAGAACCCTCTATGGTTAGGCCAAGTTGGTATTTGTGAAAGGCAAAAAGTTGGGGCAGAGAGAAATAATTAATTAATCCCTCGTATTTCCTTGCATTTCACCCATCATGGATGAACCATGAGTAGTTGACTGCTGTCCAGCACCACCAGGGGAGCAGTTAGGGGTTCAGTGTTCTGCTCAACAACACTTCGACACACTAGGAAGAGCCAAGAATCGAGCCAGGGATTCAAAGGACGATCGCTCTATCTCCTGCACAACGCTGCCCCAAGGCTTGAGGAATTAGTTGACATGGATAACTGCAGCTGTGGATGACCCCTTCAAGCTGCAAATATTATGCATCTTGATGAAACCAACTTTTGTTGCAACAGGTTCACATTTGTGTATTTTATTTGACAGATTACTTTAATACTTGATATGGTTTGTAAATAATTAATAAGGATTCCTAATTCATTGAAGTTTGACTTCACCCCCAGGTTTCTAGCCACTGCATAATCATGAAAAACGAATAAAAAACAAGAAGCGAGGCAGTTGCTAAGAAGGGCAGACAGAGGCTAGGGTGGAGCCCTGGTGGGTGTGCAGGGGCGGATTAAAGTGGCTGGGGGCCCCAAGGACAGTCTTTCTCTGGATGCCCTCAGCATTTATATTGCACAATCATTCAGAACCTTGAATTACATTGAAGTGAGAATATTTAATGGACACACACAGGCATGCATATATACATACACATGCACACATGTGCACACACAGGCACACACACACCAATGCTTGCATATATACACACGCACACAGGCAATTTGGAGGTATGTAAGAGATAACATAAAGCAACATTTACTTTTACATTAAAAAGCAATGGAACACCTTGAAACAGGTACATCTAAAAGTAAAGCACCTTGTTTTACTGCAAAGCCAGCTACTGTCATTATTATCAAACTATTAAGAAGAATGATCACAGTAGTATTGCGAAACAGTATTTATGCAACTGCATTAAACCTGTACCTACATTTATATTTTTTCCTTGATAGAGAAGTCCTTAACTATATTGGTTAAGTCCAGTTTAAACATAATTGTACTTTCAGTGGACATCACAGACAGGTGATTATGTCTGTTTTGGCCCATTGTAGATTCGAGTCTGCTTATCTCTGGTCCCATTAAAAAAACGAAAAAAAGATGACACTTTTGCTGCAGAAGTTTCTACTGTGTGTTTTGTTTAACAAACTCCTGATTGCTGAATTTGTCAATGTGTCTTCCCTCAGCTCACCTGCACTTTGCCTTTGTCTCTCCCCAGCAGTGTTCCAACACCCTCTCGCAGTGTTAGTGCCAAACATAGCGGGAATGACATGACAGGTGCTGCAGATATCCTGGGATTCCAATCAACAGGGAGAAAACTATGGTTAATTCCTGGCAGTCCTCCTGTCGAGGCTTGCTGATTTGGTTGGCAAGACTCCTCTTGTTCCAGCAGCAGGTCAATTTAGGGTTGTTCTTCAGCTGATCTATGTCACACTGTTCCTTCAGTTGCTATGCTTGTCATTTTTGTGAAGCAATACATTTTCTCTCTGAAAATGTAACTGTATGCTGCCCAGAAGCAGCAATATATTATTTGAATTCATATTGAAGTTACGAATTTGACCACACAATGTAACCATTTGTTGTATCAGTCAGCCAATCCAGGACTCATGCAAGTGGGCCCTTGAAATTGATCCTAGATCAGTCTATGCAAGAATCTGCTTTTGCAAATTGGAGGACTCCATTTACTTGGTCTCATGGCCAAGCAGATTGCATGACCACCGTCCAAAGCATTCTGATTGACATCGGAGGTAAAACTCCAGGAGGCAGTGTCCCTCTGCATCCACCTCTCCTCATGTCGACAGGGCTCTATACCTCTTATGTAACACTCAGTTACTAAATACAGAAACAGTTAAACCCACCAATGTAGAACATTTTTCAAAACTAATCACTGCATTGTCTTGGCAACAGCAATTGATGACTAATTCCTTGATCAATAATTGCGCAGCTATACGGTATCTCGTTATTTCAGCCATTATTCCACTGTCTCCAAATCAAACTCGTATCAGGGTATATTCATCGTGAAACGTGCGGGCAAAAACATGAGGGTGTGATGAGTAGACATTCTGAATTAGAGTAAATGGGACGCGGGTGATTAATTAGCACATTAATGAGTATAGTTTAATTGTCTAAAATTTAAATGCTGCAGAGCGGCAGAGCCAGCGTGTATTTCATTGTACATTGGAGTCCACTTATTATTTAGTTAGATGTGATGGTTCCTTGCTGAATGAGCACTTCACACATCCACGTGGGCCCCGGATAAACACCACTAACAGTCAGAACTAGGTCAGCAGGTCCATAAGCTATAGCTCAAACAAGTGCACACAGTGCCGCACTAGCTGTGACATTTGTCTTATACATACTATTTGAACATTATTTCAAGTCAATTTTAGCAACAAGGATGATGTCAATTTCACTTTTTTCATTGGTTATGAAATGTTGGCCATGATCAACTCGAGTGTTTTCCAGCTTGACTCAAGCATTTTTACTTTCCATCAGGTGCAAATGGCCAAATGGGAAATGCAAGCATATGTTACTCCAGGCAAATGCTGGCCGGGAGACAGAGTTATCGAGGAAAAAGTTTGGTTAAATAGCAGAACATTCTTTTTAGTTATACAACATAATTGGTACCCGAAATTTCTTCCTCGTAAGAGAGCCCTCATGGAATCAATATACTGACCTTCAGATAGATTCTTGTCTAGTTGTTTCATTTATTTATTCATTTTACATTCTCAAAATAGCAGAATAATTGTATCTATGCTGTATACTTTAAAAGCTTTAGATGTTTAACAATTACATTAAAAAAGGAGCCCGAGGAGAGGATTATAATAACAAAAACATCTAATTTGGATAGAGCATATGGTTTTTTGAAGGGTTTGGGCTGGCTTAAGCTGTTAACCTTTAATTATCTGTCCTGCTAGTTTCGCAGCACGAACATTAACAACAGCCACGACTATACTTGATACCAATTTGTTATAGAATACCAGATAATGATAATGTGGTAAAACAAACACAATTCATCTTTTTTTTCTAATTGCTGATAGACAATTTGCCTCTGATTTTACATTTTTGCATACCATTACATTTCCAAGCAAACCAAGAGGCCATTTCAAAGATGGCTACCATCCCAGTTGTAAATTACTTTGGAGTGGAGTCAGGGGTAAGCGTATATGTGTGTCTGTGAGAGTGCGTCCACATATGTGTGTGTGTGCATCTGTGTGTGTTTATGGTTCCTTGAATTCTTTACTTTATTTGCACAGATGCACCAGTAATAAAACTCAGCGATACCATTACTTTGACATGAAAGAAATTTTGGTCATTGGTCATCTGAAATTAAGATTAAACTTGTCATTTCCAAGGGAAAAAAAATATGACATGTGGTATTTGTTTGTTTACATTCAAGATTTGGGATATTAATACCTCCCAAATCAGCCCAATAGACAAAGCATTGTAACATTTTACAAGCAATTGGACAAATAATTGATGATTTTTTGTGGCACGAATTGTATGAAATGCTATCTCAGAGAAAGTCAACCCGTGTTCTTGTAAAGAGTCAATCTATTTCAGGTTTAAAAAAAAGGTAAGGTCAACTTTGTAGACTGCATGTCGTTGTCCCTTTCCAACACATATTGATGTTTTGCTTGGAGTATGGCTACCAGGTCTGTTGAAGCACTGATAAATGGCAGCAGTCTTTGAGTAGTGGCTCTCCGAGACTCATTCCCTCCTGGCTGTCTCTGCTCATTGCTTCCATTATTTATCTGTGAAGGGGCTGGTTTGTGTCTGTCAGAAAACAATCCATCTGCCCCAAGTCCTCAGTCCTGTCACCTGGATACTCCCCACTGCTCTTCGTCAGGCATGAACATTGGAGGTCTCTGCTTTATCACACACATTTACCACACCCCACAATTTTCACAGACTAAAGAGCTTGAAGGTAGATGTTAGAGTATTTGGAGAAATACTGTGTAGACCTACGGCTGGACCTGAGGCTCTGACATCACATATTTACTTAGCACAATGCAAAAGCAAAACAATTTCAAAGCTTTTTGTCTTTTATATTTAAAGTACACCGAAAGCAAAAATGAAGCCACAATATAAATAGTTAAAGATAAAAGACAAGTTTAATTTATTGGGAAGCCACATTAAAAATACATATTCTCAGTCCTGATTCAATGAACTGACAGTTTGCAAATGTAAAAGATGCTTTACCTTTCTTGACTGTGGTGGGAGCACTAAGTAAGCCTGTCCCTGATGACCTGTGGGGATTGGATGCATCTCATCCTTCAAGTAAGTTAGAGATATATTTAGGGATGAGAAGATGAAGTGCCTGATACACAGGTAATATGATTTTAAATTCTATCTCTTGACTCACAGGGCACCAGTGCTAAGATAGGAGGGCTGGCATAATGTGCTCCACTTTATTTTTGGTTTAGTTTGGACCACATTAAGGATGAGCTGCTGCAGTCTGATTATCATTATTACTATTTTCTTCTTGAATAAAACCCAGAGAAGCGTAATTGAAAAATGTAGACTAAATATTTTTCAGTTTAAATTAGTAAAGAAGCTGGCGGATTTATTTATTCATCATTATCATTTTTTCATTATTATTTAAAATGCCAGGACAACAGAGATTATCTTGATTCATAGAGTTGAATCACATGGAATCAAGGTGTCACATGACATAAAATAAATTATTTATTTTGATGGCCATAGATAGTTTTGCAATGTCGGGAATCTCATCTTCAAATATCCTCTTTTTGCCCAATACGATGACATGGTGAGCAGCAAAAAGTGACCACTTTGCCAGGTGAAAATTGTAATAGCACTTCCTATTTGAAAACTTGTGCAAGACCCAAAATAGAGTGTGGAATATGCCCCTCCTAACAAATGTTATGCCACATGAAGTGTTTAAAATCGACTGTCCCTTTATAACTATACATCTTCTCTGAGAGCAGGCGGTTCTCAGCATAGCTTGCTAAAGTTTCCACACTCCACTTTACAATTCTGCGTTGCTGAACTTCACATGCACTTTCAATTTTAGACATCTGGTTGCCCAACTTACACTGCAGAGGTAATTTACACCAGACTGAGGTCACAGAGTTTTGTTTACCGCAGTCAGACACAGAGTTCTCAAAAGTCATTGCTTCACCAGTTAGTTTTTGTAACATTTGTTGCATTTTGTTGGTGATTCTTGATTGACTGACTTTGTCTTCATGTTTGTTTTCTGTTTAGTTTTCTATGTTTATCCTTCACTCCGGTCGCATTATAAGCTCATCAGCATGCAGACTCTGGCCGGAATCCCCACAGAGAAGGCGCCGCTGTGTCACACACCGCCTGGATCAGTGATGATGCGGCCTTTACACCAGAAAACTGGTTGTGTGGAGACTGTTAATGTCGGACTTATTCCAATATTAACTTGAAAAAAAGAAAAAGATACATCAACCGTGGGTAAGCCAGAAACTGTGCTCACAGCGTACAGGCTGACCATGCACCTCCCCTGGGCTGCTCACACCTCTGGCAGACCAGGAGTAAGGACCCAGAAATCAATCTGGAAACTTGCCACAAGGAACAGTTTTGTTGGTTTTTTTTTACCCCTGTAAAAGGATGAAAATCATTTTTCACTTCAGGTTTAATCACAGCTCTTCAACACACTAGTTCACCCAATCAGTTAGTGGATGATACAAAGTGTCAGTTTGTTCCAGCTGTGGTGTTATTTCAGAGTCCTTGGTAAACTAGATTAAACCATGAAAAAGGAATGCTAATTTGGGAACATGAATAGGACTGTTGTGTTTAACTTCAAAGACATTATTGTGTTACATCCCACCAGTATTTTAATTAACTGGGTCAAGGACCACATCTCCACTCCTTTGTGCCACTGTGAAAGAGCCCCTTATGCATAAACAACAATCAGTTCTGCCTGCTGCTTTTCCATGTTATCTGATCATAGTCACCTCTCTCAAAGTACAGGGAATCTTTTCTCTCCCTATTTCATTTATTAATTTTGCATTTTCATGTATTTTTTTTGGAACATCGGGGGGCAGTGGATAAATCGTGTGGCGGCCATCTTTCGACGCTGGAATGATTTGGACTCTGTGGGATTTCTCTGTGGACAAGTGACTTCTTGATGACGCTTCTATGATTATGGATTTTGCAAACATAAGGTTAGAGGTAAAGTAAGACTGTGAGGAGAAAAGGGACACAAAACAAGCAGGCGGCATTTTCATGTGGTGGATTCAGAGACGGATAGATGATTCTCCTTGAAGTGAAAGAGCAGATAGGAAAGAACTCAGCAAGAAAGAATAGTCACATCGGAGTGGCCAAAAGAGACGAATGGTACACTGGCAGTTCTTCCTCTTCTATCTGCCAAGCACTGGCTCACGTTGCTGCCATTCATTCCGAGAATATGAGAACAGCCCACCAACCTGCTCATTGTTCTGCCTCCGCCCCTCCCTCGCTCCCCGTGCCTGCAGCTAAAAGATTTACCACGGACAAGACCTCATCTGCCCACTTCAAGTGATCAAATGCAACAAATGCGTCCTCACGGAGGAAAATGCAGTCATTTCTGATTTCTGTAGGCCAATCATAAGCAGATACACTAACTATCTTCCATCTTCTATGCCACCGTTAAAGTAAAACTAATAATTGTCTGGCAAAGAATTTTCCCATTTCACGACAAAATCATGTTTATGCATTTGACGATGTGTCGCTGCCTTCAGGGTTTGTGAACATGTTTAATTTGATAAAGGAAGAGAAAATTAATGAGTAATTAACTTGAATCTTGCCTCCCCTGAATTAAACAATTTGATTCAAATATATATACCTGCACAGTGAGCTTTTTATTGACTGGGCTGAAAACAAGGTAGCTGGGTTAATTATGCTCAGAGCCCCTGGCTGTCACATGACTGGGAGGGCCTGTGGTTGGACGTTTCCAATGCACGTAAGCAACCTCATGTATTGTGTCCTGGCACGGCCCTCCCTTTGAAAAGGTCTTCAACTGTAAAATATGGACCAACTGTTTAAGAAGAGTGTAGAACACAACATAAAACCCAAAGTCTGTACATATTTAACAGAAACTGTAAAAGGCAACATAACTGTGTTATTCCTATTGTCTTTAATGAGAAACTTGACAGTGAAAATTTCAGCTGTAAAAATGTTTGACTTCAAAATTCATCCTGTGAAAGGGAGACCTACATGAAGGCCCACTGAAGTTCTGAACGTGATAGAGAGTTTTATTTGTAGTATCAGAACACACACTGCTAAGTTGTGAGAGAAACAAATTTGGTTTGTTCCGTCAGTGTGAGATTTGGATGGATTTGGATGGATTGTTTTTTGTTTGTTTTCCTGGAGAGGTTTTTTTTCCCTGCTCCAATTTTGGTACGGTAACATCAATGAACCCAGCATGCATCAGCATGCTCAGTCTCAGCCTGCAGATCAAGGTAGAAGCTACTTTAAATAGGACGGTGAAAAAGTTCTACAGGTGTTTTTTGTCCTGCAAAAGTGACAGATGATGTCACTATTTATTTTATTTTTTTTTTTTCACTATTTTACGATTATTTCAGTTGTGTTTTTTAAAATTGAGAAAAAATTATTTTAAAATAGTTTTATCATTTTTCAACATGGACCAGAGAGTGTTGAAAAGATTAAATTGGTGGATAAAAGTGTCAGATGTGATATGCAACGAAAGTGTCAGCCAGAAAGAAAGGATAGGTGTAAGAGATGGGGGTGAGTCCAGCGAAGTTGTATGGTTTCGAGACAGTGGCATGAGGAAATGACAGGAAGCAGAGCTGGAAGTAGCTGAGATGAAGATGTTTAAGTTCTCTTTGAAATTGAGGGGGATGAATAGGATGAGGAATTAGTCAATCAGAGTTAGATGTTAGATGTTTTGGAGATAGTCAGAGAGGCCAGACTGAAAAGGTTTTGACATCCAAGAGGAGCGATAATGAAAATAAGGGTAGATGGATACTTACAGTGAAACTGCCATGCTGGAGGAGTAAAGGAAGACCGAAGAGGAGATTTATGGATGGAGTGACAGAGGCCATGAAGTACGTTGGTGTGAGAGAGAAGAAAGCAGAAAAGGGGGTCAGATGGAGGCAGATGATTTGCTGTGGTGACCCCTGAAGGAAGCTGCTGAGAGGAAAAGAAGAAGATGGATTAGAAAAATATGCAGAGCTCAAGTCACAGCTTTTTCTTCTTTTGACATCTGCTGAGCCATTTGAGCGGGGGACAATATATGTTGAGCGTGAAGTCATATTGAGTGAAGGCATTTGTGTTGGAGTGCTTGGAGCCGACAGCGCTATGAGCGTGGAACAGACATTTTCACTTCTTTGCAGAGATGCTCTAGCTCACACCTATGTCATGAAAACATGACAGCATGACAAGTCAACAAAGTGTGATTATTAAAGCAGCAGCCGTCACAACAAGCTTGTCGATTACGGCGGAAAACAGAGGACATCAGATTGAACCATGCAGCAGAGGACAAAAAGGCTTATTAAACTTATACCTGTCTTTATTTGGTTCTTTTGCATTCTTAAATGTACTGTATGAGTAGCAGATCAGAAGGCTTATATATTTTTGTATATGACGTATTCATTTATTATACTTTATTAATCCCTTGCGGGAAATTCCTCTGCAATTAATTCGTCTTGAGCAGTTGGCTGCCATCTAACCGCACCAGTAGTGGGGACACAAGGAGGAGCCAGGAATCGAACCAGGAACGTTCTATTCGACGATCTCTCTATCCCCCGTGCCATGCCGCCCCATACATATGACAACTTCCACTTGTTACGAGATAAACTCAGTAATAATAAGTAATCAGCCAACAGATGCCATTATATTTTTGTGATGGTGTTTTTTTTAAGGAATTTCTCTTCGAATTGATGGAAATCCGGAGTCAAAATTAAGATAAATGTATTTTACCTGAATGATACAAAGTTTTGATTATAAATAAAAGTGGAAATACTCGAACTAACAGGGTGTAACATATAAATGGCCAGAACACTGTGGGTGCAGAAGCCCACTCACAAGGTCATTGAAAGAGGGAGATAAACTGTATTTTTGTTAAACCCCCTTGATCTACCGTGATGTCCTATCTGGTTGTTCAGGTTTATCAAATGTATTTGCCCATGTCAGGGCAATGTCAAAGATACAAGGAAAAAATGCACTTGCTTTGTACTAGATGTAGTAAACATGTTGGATTTCACTTGAGAAACCCAGACAGGTGACATAACGCAGGGAAAGAACCATTACTTCAATTGAAAAAGAATCCGTGACACAGACACACACTCACACACTGTCATTCAGACTCCACCATATTCAGGGTGGCTACTGCACTCCATATTGCCTCTGGCAAGAAGACTAATGCTGCAATACCCCGATTCAGCCTTTGGACAGGGATTAGGACAGCTCTGTGGTAATTCCTCTACCTGCCCTTGTTATTGAAGCTGAACATCCCGGGATGAAGCATTGGCCCCAATGGTTGAAAAAACACCACCCATGGATGTGGTGCAGCACAGCTGCCTGCACTGCGGATTTTAAATTTTATCTGGTTGGTCTATTTTTCTTCTGTGTGCGGCCACACAGCCCACTGAGCATAACCTTTGGGACAGAAAAAATATATAAAGTTGTCAAAGAAAACAAAAGGGTAAAATAACAGTCTGCTTAAAATTTTGCCTTTTGTAGCAAAGCAGATGCAGACCAACAGTGCACAGTAAAAAAAAGCAATTAAATCAAAATGTGTCCACGTTGCCACAGTTAAAATGATTACTGCAGTGAGGTTGGTGACATCTGTGGAAAAACACCAGCAAAGAAAATAGCAGGAACTTCCTGCTGGTTCGCAAAGATTGAGCTGGTGGGGCAAGTAAAATGAATAAAATTGAAATGACTTCGGTTTGCATTATTATATTATACTCCCAATGACAGAGGCGAATACCCAGTATGGCACAGGAGAGTGGCACTTCCTACAGCGCGCTTCATGGTTTCAGGAACTTAAATACTGAATGTACTGTATACTGGGTCAGTCACTGGAGGACTGAGCTATTGTTCAATAAATATGCAATTTAGGGATGATCAGTATGAGATGTTAACTGTTCACCTTACCTTGGACTTAACAAAGCAAGAATAGCACAAAATAATCTTCATTCATCCTTTTAAATCACTCCAATCCTTTAGTAACCTTATTCTGTGACTGTCCAGGAATCCAAGGATGAACCAATGACCAATAAAGTTGTTATGAGAGATAATGTCACAATCACTTTTGAGCCCTGAATGAAAAGAGGAGAGCACACCATAATTTGTATCATGTCCACAAAGCCCAACAGGCTAGATGCTCCCTCAGCGAACCTGGAATATGTTTAGTAGACGTTAATGGAGAAATATTAAACTCAAGGCGGTTTTAAATTGAGTTATAGGGCAGGTGACCGATCATGACACATGAAACTTTATATTTAAATAAGTGGGTAACTGACACCAATGATTTCTCTCTTTGGCACTGAAGTGTCATGGAAAAAAAATGGGCGGGTGCGAAACATTCATTCAAATCTTCTAAGGTTTGCCATGATCTGCAGTACATCTTCATTTTCACTGTCATCACTGACAATGGATTTGAGCTGAAATTGCCAGGTTCAATGTTGTTACATGTTGCGGAAAATGTTTTGATTCCAATTCCAATATACAGTGAAACATCTATCAACAGCTTATCCATAATATTTGTGTGTTAGTAATAATAATATGAATCCATTCCACTTTACCATTAGCAAATAGTTTATTTAGGTCACAAGTAATTTGGTATATGCTGGTTTACCACAAGGCTGTGTTTAGTAGCAAATTTCTTGTATTTGGGGTTGACAACTTCACCATGAGCGATCATCAGTTGCTATTTGATCGTTTCATCTTTTCAAATTGATTAAGTGAGATGCCCAAACTCGAAACCTTCCAGACATTTCTTCTTTGCCATTTGGCAAGAGTTTGTAAGATGAAGGAGAAATTCAGATTCATCAGGGTGTATGCAACTCCCTTCTGCTGTGTGTCGTTTTGTGTGATTGTGTGGCATGTTTCTGAGCTGGCGCACAATCCAATTCCGTTCTTAATATCTAAAATGCATTTTGTCCATTTCAGCTCATCAATCGCCTATTTGTTCCAAAAGAGCAAAACCGGCTCAGACCAGTTGGATTCAGGGTGCCTGACACAATGGCATTTTGAGGCTAAAAGCTTTGGCTGCAGCGGAATCAGTGACTGCACCGAGGCCAACTCGACAGCAGCCGCCGGGGTGTGAGTCACCGGGGTCGAGGCAGATCTGAGTGACATGGATGGTGTCACAGGAGGCCCTGTACCAAAGAGAAACTCTAGTCTCATTCATAGTGACGGCAAGCAGGCAAGGCCATGAACCAGAGAGGGAGAAAAAAAGACATTGTTGGGAAGTGGGTTTTCTTCCTGTCCCAGTAGCTACAATAAAAGAGAAATAAGTAATTCTCTTCTGCTATGCTTTCTCCCTCCCAATGGCTTAACACAGTAAGAATCTGGAGGTTTTCCTCTTTTATTCATGACTTGTGAGGAGGGATTATCATCTTTGGGGTGCTTTACATCCATGGCAAGGTGTCCTTGATCAGTCTCAGGCTGCCTGACATAACTCCCGAAGAGCTTTTAAATACACCAGGTGTTAAATTGAAGAATACAAATGAGTTGCATTAGCAAGATAATTGCCCTCAAATCCCACTTCAGCTTCACCACCTCATTTTGGACTTCTTTTTTTTTCTTTATATACTTTCAATCACTGTCACATCGTCAGTTACCTTAATGATCAATTTGCAAGGAAACAGTACAGCAAATGTTTTGTTTTGTATGTGATTAAGTAAGTGATTAATTCTCATCTCTGGCAATTAACAGTGTGAACACAGAAAACAGGAAGTCACCAGGCAAAGCACTTCCTGAAGGGTACTTGGAGGACACAGGCAAACTCAAAGTGTTTGAATTTCCAATTTTTAAATGGTTTCTTTGAAATATATTTCTCAGAAAGTTATGAAAAAATGAATAAAAATGCAATCAGGTACTAGACACATCGAGTTCAGAGGATTCCATGATCTTTTTAGGATTCAACACTGGTTGACACTAGTGTGTCAAATTCATTGTTTGCAAGGATCAAAGAAAGCATTGTGTTATTACTACTCGTACTGCTGCTGCTATGGTGCTCTTCCTCCCCACTTCCCATTAGAGACCATCGCACCTCTTTTGCACACTCTAAAGCATAAAAATGTCTTACCAGTTGAATAAACCAGTACATGTGTCAATCATGTCAGTTCAATTTTTGAGTTATTTAGTCGTGGCTATAACTGCTGCTATAACATGCTATAACTTTAGCCGTAAGTTGAATCAAAGCTATTGTTGTAACTGAAAGGTATAACTAAAGTTTTGTATGTGAATTGGGAACTCTCAAACACCAAATAATGTTGGCTTTAAAACCAACAGACATCAAATCAAATCAGATTGGCTTACCAAACCAGACATACCATAAATGTATATCAAATACATCTGCTATGATATTGAAAGGTGAATAAATGCTTTCAATTCATTTTCTTTCAGCAATGGTGTTTCTGTGTTTATCATTGGTGGACACTCGTGAAGGCACTTTTATGGTTTAGTATCGAGACTGGTTGTCAACTCAGTGCAAAAAAATGATGAATGAACAACAATATTTCATAGTTTCTTCTCATTTGCCTGTAAAATACACGTTCACACTTATATAAATAAAACTCTATTATATTTCAATATAAATACAACACCAACACTGTCATAACACTCTTGATTACTGACAAATGTTGTTTTCCTCTTCCTCTATTTTCCCTGCAGCTCCAAATATTATGTATGACCAAAGTGTAGAGATCTGCCCTTGCATAAAGTTTGCTTTTGCCACCAACTTCTATTTATTTTCACATAAGATGTTTTAACTGTCTATTTTCATGAGACCAGTTGAAAAGGATCTAGCCACCCTGGAATAAACAAGGGATCTGCGCCGTAATGGGTATTAATTAATATCTAGAGATAACTAATTCATGTCTCAGCCTACTTCCATTACTCTCCAGCCTGTTAGCAGGGTGAAGATGAAGTAACACATTATTTAGCTAAAAAAATCCCTCAGATGTTCCTATTTTGTCATTCAGAGACGAAATAGCTGCTTCTGACTTCAGAAATTCTATGCAAGATCAGCAGATTCATTAAGCAATAGGCCAAGGAGTAATGGAAGTCCATTGAGTCAAAAATTAATTTCACATGATATAAGAAATAATTCCAGTGATGGTACCAAGCAGTGTCATTCTACCCCGCAAGTGAGAAGTGGTTTGAATTCAGACATCAAAACAGCCCATTCATCATCAGTCATTAAAATCATTAGGCAAACCGTCCAGAATCCCTCTGGCCTGCTCACACAGTGATCTCACTGCTGAAAATCAATCAGACTTTATATTAAACGGATATAAAATGGAACACAACGGTGACATTAGGTACCGGGAGATATTTATTATGATGATTTCGTAGTCATCACTTCTACTCTCCTTCCCCTCAGTTGGAAAATACCCAGAAAACAGGTTCATAAACTAATTATGAAATAGACAGGCTTGCTATTGTCCGATCACCATAGTTAAAAGTCGGCCTTCTAATGCTTCATGCAGTCAGGCATACATGCTTTTAATGAGTGACATCACTCCTGCCCTCAGAATCATTAATATGACAATGTATTATAGAAATATAACTAATGTCAATGGAATGTCAGAAGGTGCCTTGTTAAATATTCCAGTTTTTGTTGTGCTGCGAAAATACTGCCACAGGTTTAGCTGCAATGCAGAGTGTGGTTTATGGTGTATAAACCAAGCAAGCTTCAAATGGTGGTGCACATTATGTCTTCTTCTTCACATGACTTGTGAAACGATCATTAATCCTCAAGTTGTTTCCAGTCTCCTCTGACTAAAACACACCCAGGTAAAGTGCTGTTTTCCCCAGGTGCCACCAGGATTTCCTGATATGTTTCAGTCAACAAAGTCTGCACCGTAAAATAATAAAAATTTGCCCATATCAAGTAGAAGAAGTGAAGACAGGTTTTTTTTTCTCAATGATAATCTAATCCAACAATGCTTGATCGTGGATACTAAATCATATTCATTAGATGCAGCAATTTCAAAAACTGCACTTTTTAAAGAGAGCAAATTGCATAATATTCTCTGGCAGGTTCTGTTACGGCAAAAACATGCAAATTGCAAATTTGCAAATTCCCAGTTGTCTTTGATAATCTCTGGGATTTAACAGAGGATGTAGGAATCACACTCGGACTCATGGGAGATTGAACAGTCATGGGTCTGTCTCATCCTATTCTTAAAAGTAGTAACTGAATCCAACATCAGTGGTCTGTATTTGTTTGTTTGTTTGTTTTACTCAAACAGAGTTAGTGATAGTGTAAGACAAAAGGATGGATGTATAAACAGTTTTGTGACAGAGGACTCCATCTTTATTTTGAAATTTGGATTTGGATTTTCTATTAAAAAGATCACACATTTATTTCAGTAACTGGAGGTTAGACTTGTGAAGGAGCAAATTTGATATGAGATGAGATTTCATGCAGTGTCTGGGACTATGAAAGAGACCCCTGACTTATCGGCATTCAGTCAAAGGATACATTCAATAGCTATAACTGAACTCATGGCAGTTATGCCCAAAAAGTGTTTGAAAGGTTTGTATCTGCGTATAGAAATTAAATTAAAGAGATTTATGTATCAAACCAAAGACGCATTTTCTTGTCAATGAGAAAAATGAATAAAAGAAGGGGCAAACAGAGGGACAGACCCCCAAGGTACGTACGGGGTAGGAAGGCTGCAGCAGATCTGCGGTGACCAGAGAAAGAATCTCTTTCAAAATGTGAATTAACCCAGTACTAAACAGTGCCAGGGATTTTCAACTTTCATTTTTAAATACTCCGTTTATACTGAATAATCGTCATCGTCAAAGGCTGTGGGAACCAAGTAGATAAGTGACAAGAGTCAGTACATTGGTAGTTTCAAAGGCAAGTTGGTGCTGTGGCCTGCAGCAACCTTTGAAAAAATAAGAGCTGTTGATAATGGTGAAATGTCATCAGTGTCAATCAATCAATCTATACACAAACACACACACACACACACACACACACACACACACACACACACACACATATATATATATATACATATACACATTTATTTATTTATCTATTTTAATTTCTTTCGAATTAAACTGCTCAAGCATTTGGCACAAGAATTCCGGATACAGTTTGACTTCAGTTGAAAAGCAAACTCTTGGCAGAGGTCAGATTAAATATGCAAGACTTTTGGGATGATTCATGAAAACCAGCCAGGAAGTATAAATGAAATAGAATACAGAATGTATTTTTCCAACTTATTTCAGATTATAAAACATGATCTAAAGTGTCCCATTTGGCAAGAATTGGTCTCATAAAAGAAAGCAGCAAATCACTGATTCTAATCTCGTTTAAAACTTCACATACTGATATAGTCTCAGGAAAGAATTTAGAGACATTAAAATAGGAGACTATAGTTAAATTGAGGAACAACCTTTGAATACCATTCTGAGATTTCCTGCTAAAACCAATTGTGGGTACATTCAAGGGTTCAAACGGTCCTGCCCGGGGCAAAAGAAAAACATTAAGAAGATTGTGAAAGACCCAAGCATCGCAACATTTAACCATAGTCTTCTGAGACATCCCTTCGTCTAATCTGTGTTCAGGTAAGAGTTGAAGGGGGGACAAGCTGTTTTTGTAAGAGGAAATATTTTATCATGGATGAAAAGATTTTTACTTTTTCAAGAATTTGCTTGAAACTATCAAAAGTTGGCTTACTCCATAATGTCAGTGGTTGTGATTTACATTTGAGAAATTTATATTCCTGAAATGTAAAAGGCCCTTAGCCGTCTGGGCTGGATATTCATAAGCACAGGAATCACAGAGGTTCTATCATAGAAAGAGGGCCCGCAGTCAGTTATGTCAGTCAAATAAATTTGACAATTCATTCTTTCTGTGACAGAAAAGGGCATCACGTCATGTCTTAACTGAAGAATGCTATGCAACCCACCCAAGTGGATAAACTAAAAGTCTTCATTCATGAATGGAGAATAGACAGATGGCTAAAACATTTATATGTCTTTTATCTGTGCAGGTAAAGGAGAAGGCAAGATCTCCCAGGGGCTTTCGGTAGTGGTTGCTGATGACTCATTCTGGTGTATGACATATCGCTGATGTTTGTCTGCTTAACTATCGACGTTATAGGATCGAAAGGGAGGAGACAGGCGATAAGCATTCATGTGTATTCTTTCACACTGGTGCTTGTGCTAATGAACAACATGCAGTGGCTAAATATTCAACACAGTGTCACTACAAGTAACAAAATCCTGGACCTGATCCACCTCTATAGTAAATTGTACTTCCACATGTGCATCTTTTCACAGCACATAAATTCCCCCTAAGCCCCCCAATTTGGGCAGGGAAATAACCCACCACATAATTCTCCCCTTCAGAGTCTCACCATTGGATATAGATAGGGCTCCCATAATGCTCTTGTTACTCAGAGTGGGTGAAGCATGTCACACCAGATACTAAAAAAAGGGTAAATTAATGCATTTAAAATAATTATATTATCGGTTTGCTTTACATGTCCAGAGTCAGTATAATGAGAGATAAAGAACTTTGCATTTACTCTACACTCCCTGTAGCTGTTTCTCCATTTTTCTTTAAATTGGTTATTCAGTATTATGCGTATATTCATATATATCCCATGTTTTCACCCACATTTTCAGTCCAATACTTTATATTAACAAATCAACATCCAGGTAAGTTATAGTAAAAGCGTGAAAACAAACAATTGCTAATTAGTGGATTCAAAAGGCCCCACCAATGAAGAAGACTTGCAGATGTGTATGATCTGGATCTTAATGATTGACCTCTGTGAGCTGTAGCTCTGAAAATGTAGCATTGTCACGAGAAAAGGTGGCACCAACCGTTCATACATCCCTACAAGAACAATAAGAGAAATAATAGTTTTGTTCTGTGTTTTTAATTATTTGTGAAATCCCCCAAAATCATTCAGGAATATAAGTTGCCGTTAATACCATGCCTTAACCTTCAATTAGGGTCAAACAGTGTATTATAAACACACGATTTGGTGTGTAAATACTCGCCGCAGACGAACCAGAGGACAAAAGAAACAATTGAATCATTTTAGCCCCTAAATCCGAACAAAGTAAATTAAATGCAATTGATGGAATACACACAACGCAAAAACACATACACCATCAAAGAGAATACAATTCTAATATCACACAACATTAAACAACATTAAACACATGGCTGCCTGTACAAGCTGTGCAGCACAAGCGTTTGAATCTGTCGAAATATGATGACAAACAAAATAATAGCCAGTAATTTTTACTTGTTTCTTTAATAGAATCGCTTTTGCATAAAATATTATAATTTACATTTCATGCAAATCAGAGTGGGACCATTTTTTTTTCATTTTTTTTATGTGTAACAATTCAATCCTGTGTGACACACTTCTGTCCCATCGTCTTGATATGTCTACCTCCCCGGGCGACTGGCTGACAGCAGCAAAAGAAAAGCCCAGCAATCCCACTTCGTCACGCCACCACAGCAGACACTCCCTCACGTTTGACTGTTACCCAAGACATAGAGACATTATGTGAGTGAGAGAAGGAGAGAGAAAGTGAGAGAGGATGTGCAGAGAGGAGAGATGGAGTAAACACTTGGAAGATGATAGAATATGGCAGAACTTGATGAAGGCTCACCAGTTCTCCTCAGAAGTCATTCTGTGGTTTCTCTTACATGCTGCTTTAGCTGCCAATTGTTTTTGAAAGTTTTATATGTAACTAGGTCTTTAAACAGTCAACTTAAGTGATCTTAGAATAAAAAGAATACCAACTATCCATCCTTCTGTCGCTTATCCTGCACTCAGGGGATGCTGGAGCCCAACCCAGCTGTCATCAGGCGAGACAGGACTGGTCGCCACATAGTGGAAGGAAACCGCAGAACTCCACACAGAGAACATGCAAACTCCACACAGTAAGGCCCCCTGTCAGAGTTGAACCAGGGTCCTTCGTGCTGTGAGGCTCAAGCACTAACAACTGTACCGCCATGCCGCCGAGTCCACTTGAAAACATTTTTATAGTATTTCTCACTACAACGTCAGACTCGCCACAAATCAGACCCCAGTAATCTGAGCTAGGCTGGCCAAATGTGTCTTTTCAAGACATCAGGGCAAAAATAGCCAGTTAGAATGGAAGAAAATTTTTCTCTCAACCATTTTATTTTTGATGCTATTTTTGAAGGTTACTCATGGGCTTTTACTTGGCAAAAATGAGAGGGAGATGAGTGGCTTAACAAGAACATCAAAGTAAATGTGTTTGAAAGGTGCACGGGTGGCTATGCTGTTCATTCTGTGTGTGTTGTTGACAGCCGCTGCAGCCACAGTGAACGTCAAATGACAGGGATAGCTGCCGCCTGTTTGCAAACACAGACACCAGGTCCATGTTGTTCTGCTGCAGTGGAAAAAAAGGTGAAAAAGTTCAAATGTATCCTTCAAGACAGGTGGAAGTTCCACTTTTGAAGATGTTCAAACATATCGTACCTTAACATAAATGTAATGACTTAAATGCAAAGCTTCTCTTAGCTACCAGCCATACTCGGCCATGCTTGAGTTAAATTGCTTGAGTCTAATCTAGCATTATGACAAGAAACTGTTTTTGGGTTGCATAGTTCTCATCTCTGTATGTCCATCCACCCATCCATTATCTACTGCTTATCCTGCAGTCAGGGTCACTGGAGCCATTCCAAGCTGTCATTGGGGTACATCACCAACCAGTGCGACTGGTTGCCGGTCAATTGCAGGGCAAAATACAGGCAAACAACAATTCCCTCTTTAATTCACACATCTGGACAATTTTTCCAATGTATTCCAGTTAACCTGCTGTATGTTTTTGGACTGTGGAAGGAAACCCATGCAGACACGTGGAGAACTTGCAAACTCCACACAGAAAGGGTCCTTTTTACTCTGAGGCAGAAGCACTGTTTACTGTACCACCGTGCCGCCCAGTTTCTCTGTATGTATTCCATCAAAAAGGAAGATATTTTGTAACTTCCTCACGGCATCAACCGTGACTTGAAATGTTAGTTGAGGCAAATACGTTGCTCCCTTGCGAGCTATTGGGAACAATCACATCCCTCGTCCTGATATAAGTTTTATTAGTCTTCAGGTTAGTTCCATATTCTGTCTGGGATTGCCTCAACAGTGACAGAAATGTTTAGACAGCCTCATCTGGATCAACGAATACTCCCTCATTCAGTTTGGTTGGCAAGAATAGTAGGATCAACCAAACACCTCTTTTTGTGAAACTTGAAAGTGAGTCCTCCTTAAATTAAGAGTAGTTTATCCAAGTACTGGTTTGTACTGTATCTGTTCAGATGCACGATCAGCTCGATTACATTTCAAAGACCCTTTAACTGAAGCAGATGCAATCCAGGTCAAAGTTTGCAACAACTCATTTGTCAGTGCAAGTTTTCACTGACAAATACAACAAGCTTCAAATCTCATACAAAAGCAAAATTCAAGGCTCACAACTGTCCTGTGTTAAATCTCGGTTTCCGCTGCTGACAAAAAAAGAAGTGTGATAATCTTGTAAATGCAGTTGAATGGGGTGAATACATGGTGAGCTGACAAATGGGAAATTTTAAACGATTACTAAGTCAGGCCACAGTTGCAAATAGCCCTGCCTCCCGTGTGCAGCTATTTCCTTTTCTTCTCAGAGCATTAAAAATCAGCAGGAAGTGTATCTTCATCGCAGGCTCTCTTCCCTTTTGTGGAGAAACTTTTGTAGGTTCTTAAGCCTCTGGCGCTGTCTCTCAATTTCTGCACATTTTATCACCAATCTGAATATGTTTTTGGTGTTGTTTCAGTGAAAACTTTTTCTTAAGGTGTGTTGTTTCATTCCAATACAGTGAACGTGCATATTTTGACATGAAGACAGCTCTCTTTACTCTGGCCTTCCTTTCAGAATTCATTACAGATAATTTCCACTGATTTCTATGATCAGTCACTCCTCCCAGGAAATTACACTGTAAATGACAGAAAAAAATTACAAGTTTTGAGTCATATTGGCTTATTAGGCAAGTAAAGTTCCTTGTATTGCCTGTTCTGAACATTTGTCTTTCTCTAAATAACATGTCAAATTTTAACATTTTGAAAAATAGAAGAAGGGGTTATCCACTTGTCATCCTTTTTGCTTCCTGACAGCAGAATAATGAACTCGGTTTTGGGACATGCTCAAAAATGCCAACTTGAAGAAAAAGAAAGAAAATCTCAGATTTATGGGCTGGAGTGGGGAGCCGGCCTGGCAATTCAGTTATGAGGCAATACTGTTAGAAAAGGGGTTGTTTCCTCCTAATTTTCATCAAGCTCAACTTTTGACCCTTGTCAATCTCTGAATACAGTCTGGCTCTGTCAGTTTTCCATGTGGTTTCTTTGAAAGATTTCTTTTTTGATTTGCATTTTTTGTTTTGCTTGCAATTTCAAACAGCAGCAGAACATTTTATTAATCTTGTTTTGAAGCTCTTCGAAATAAATATTCAAAACCATGCTGGGTTTATTGACCTTGACAAAAGTTTAAACTTCGATACTTTGGTGTTAAATTGTAGCTGTTGTACCTTGCACATATCTACATTATTGCCATGTGACATGAAAGTAGGACAGACTTCATGGTTTGGAAACAATATTTTTTATGACGTTTCTGTGCAGTATATAGATACAGTACAGACAGTTATTAGCCAAGGACGTGCTCAGTTTCCATCAGCTCTTGAAGCTTTGATACACTGCTACACTTGGACCAGAGTTCTATTTGTATTTAGAAAGCCCTCATAAGTACCTTAATGCCATTGTGAACAAAGAATGGTGTGCGCAGGATTAACAGCAGGGTAAATAATGACAATTGCAATGTTAAAAACGGGGGAAATCCAACAAACCTATCCTTGAAATTAAGTCAAAGTAACCAGCGGCACACAAATCCTAATGGAGACTCCAGACAGGAGTAAAAAGCAATCTGAAATAACAAGACAAAACACAAGACAGATGTAAAACAAGGTGTACAAGGCAGGATGGAAGCTGATTGGACAGACATACCAGGAACAGGCCGCACTGACGAGGACTAATCAACTGACAGAAGAAGAAGGTGTACAGGACAGCAAAAGAAAAGAAAACGAAACAAAACAGAATAACTGTAAAGAAGAAAGAATGCAAAATAAACAGACACACTACCTGATCAAGAATCAGACCACATGGATTAAGGGTGTGTTATAAATTGAAATTAGAACTGGCTTAAATTGAAAAATTAGGGGGCCAACAGATGTCTGCCGAGGTTTACGCAAAAAAGAAAAGGGAAAAAAAATCAAATTTGTTCATCCATGTAAATCATATATATTTATTCATATGTGTCTGTGAGCTACTTGTATCCTATAGTCACTGGATTTGAATCCCTGGGTGAAAGTCATTTGTATCTACATTTACACAAACTTACGAGGATTAAAAAGAAAGATGCCAACAATATAATTGGAATCGTGCCGCTCATTGAATGTAAAAAGAACATATGTGTGCTTTTAGTCTAAGACCATCAGTGCAAAAGCACCCTGTTGAAAGAGACACATCTTCTGTAAATCAGAGGTGAGCAGAACACACTACAAGCAATAACCATACTGTCTTTGAATGACCATCAAGGGAAAACAGAAGAGACTTGCCGACACTTCTATTACAGACTAAAAAGGACCAGCGGGCATCATAGAGAAACGTCCATCTTGAGATACAAAGTGGTTTTATGCGCCCTGCTGGACTGTGACAAGGATAGCGGTTTAAACACCAAGCCAGAGGGAGGCTTCTGTGTCACAGTCACTCACCGTCTGATTTCTGGACCCTTTTTAGTGAAGGTGTCTAATTAAAAATTCATTTGTGAAGTGACTTGTGATAACAACAACGACTGAGGCGCCCATCAGGGGGGAGGACCATTTGAAGCCCAAAGCAAGAAAAAAAAAACAATGAAACATTTCCTCTGAAAAGGAGATAGTTGGTTTTGGAGTTTTCATATGCTTGTGGTTTGTAAAAGAGAAGATTCAAAAGGTTCAAAAAAAACGAAACAAAAAAAAAATGTCTCAACCATCTTTGAGCACATTCTGGAGTAAACAGAAAAGACGCCTCATGCACTGTGATTGTTTATTTGTGGCTGGGAAAAAATCTTAAATGAAAAAGTTTATGATGTGGTGGACACTGAGGAGCGTCGCCTCTCACTCCACGGGACGAGGGCCTGGGGGGCGTGGCCTAAACCAGAGGTATATATGTGCCCCGGAGGTGCACTGTGGTTGTTGTATAATGGTATGGTGGTGCTCAGTATTAAAGATAATCTCATCCAAGAGTCCAAGGCTTGTCATCGATTATTCTTCACCGAGCACCACAATGAAATCATATCCGCAGTCATTATTACAATTGTCACATGAATCAGGTTTTTTTAGCTCAAATTAAGAAAGATCATAAAGTATCATTTTTTCTTTGAATCTGAGACCAACAACAGATGATCTAAAAAAATCACAAGATTTAAGGACTGGGAAACAAGAATGGCAGCCATTATGCAGAGCTTAACAGATAATCAATAGAATGGCAATAAAGACTCTAATAATAACGCAGTCTGGGAAGTTATTAGCCAGGGGAAGGAGGGGCTGTCTGATATTAAGAGAGTTGCTGGTTTGATCCCCCCAGTCTCAGTCCCCACCATGACCCTCTTCTGTCCCCTATCCTTATTTTGTGAGTGAGACAGGGGTCAGGGAATCTTGTTTCTATTCAGGATTAAAGGGAATAGGTCTGACAGCCCTTCACATACCCCATTAGGCAGAGTCTGCTCACATGCAGACTACAAATTGAGGGCTGGAATAGATTTGTCTTTTCTATTTTTATACAATGTTTGGCCAAATTATCAATTTTATGCAGAAACTAATTAAATGAATTCAGTGAAAGTGTTATCTTACCTCAAGTTTTTGAATCTATCTTTATGTAATAGTCCAGCATTAATAGGCATTGCAGCCCACATTAACACTAACATTTATCTGCATTTTAAAATATGTAATTTGTAACTGGTATTTGCCATGTTAGTGTGTACATTTATCATAAACAATGGAGACACATTTCTCCCATCAGGAAAAACTAAGAGGTCAATTTAGTTAATTATGATTTGGAAGATTGGGAATTGGGAAGTATAGGGCTGCCAGAAAATAAAAACCTTTGGGTCATACCTGAGCCGTCAATGGCTACTTATGATGAAACATGTGGCGTTCCAATCCCTGGGTGAAGATTTTAATCCCAGCCACTGATAGCACCGTTATTAAGGGGCCATTACCTCTCCAGAGCACTCAGAAACTGAAGCTGGGGCCAAGGAATGGGGATTGGAATTGACTGTAAATGTCCTTGAGCAAGCAAGAGAACTTCTAATTGCTCCTGATGAGATGGTTGGCACCTTGCATATCACCATCCACCATCTGGGTGTATATGTGTGTATGTGTGAGTGTGAGTGAGGTAAGACTTTAAAGTGCAGCCAGTGTAGAAAAATTGTGTAGTAATAGTAAATGAAGCCCATTTACCATTTATGAGGGGCAAAGAAGGAGCTGATTGGCACAGACACACTAGGGATGGGCATCACGGACAAGGGTAGATTAACTGACACAGGTGAGGACGTTGGGGCAGGGAAGGTAATCACCAGTGGGTTGCAATTAAGGCCTGATGCCTCGCTGGCTGCCCAACCTGAACTGGAAAACATATATGGAAAAAAAGATGGAAAATCGTGAGCAAACTGATGGATGGGAAATGGAGAGCAGATGAGAGATGTGACTGAGTTGTTGATCTGAGCACATCTCGAGTGAGAGTTGAGAGATGGATAGAGAGATGTAAAGGGAGAGAGGGGGGATGCGGACAGACATGACAACATCAGAAATTCTTGCATCATAGCTGGAAGTTTATCAGTTCAGTGCAAAAAAAAAAAAATCTGACATACACCCAGAGGGGGAGAGTCAAAGAAACGAGATGGGTCGTAAGATGAGGTGAGGTCAAGGGGATGACCATGTTTGAATGTTAAATCAGGAAAAGACGCCTTTTCAAGTCGAAAGACTGTTCTCGGCTCTTTTTTACACTTTTAATGTGCAATCAGTTAAAAACAACTTCAGGGTTGTATATCACTCTTTGTCCGTGTTACTTTAAATGCCCCCAGATAACAATTATGGTTGTGATTACCGTTTCTTTTTTTCAACGCAAAACAGACAAAGAAACAAAAATTCTATCTAGGTACCACTTTGTTCTTTGTCACAACTGAACAACTCTTATCCTGCTCGAATACCACAATGAGCCTTGTCAAGCACCTCTAGTCCTTGTCTGAGAGTCTCTGGGGTTGAGGTTTCAGTGCCGGGCTAAAGCTCAGCGCTGCTTCCCATAAGTGGCTATCTGGTGCTTCATTTGGGAACATTTAAGACTCTCCCTTTGCTAATTATGGACCTGTAATTAGCTTGTGGGTCGAATCCAGTGAATGCCTAATTGTCTATTGACATTATGCATTGAGCTGCAACAAAACCCTCTATCTAAGTGACTGTATCACTGCAACAGTGAAAAGAATAGGCAGCTGAAAATGCTGCTCTATGGCATTTTCAGTGTATTCTCTACCACATGTGCAAAGAGAATCCCAATCTTCATATTTAGTATTCCAGCCATGACTTTTCAAAGTTGTGAAAGATAGCAGAGTCTTTCAGAGTTAGACCGACGTCTTATCTTTTATCTTTTTTTGATTTCTCCATAACTGTTTGATTCTTTTTTGTTACTTGAAACATACTCATATGAGGTGAAATTTACCAAAGCGCAATGCAAATCAAATTGAGCAAAGACAAGTAAAAATTCTGTATAAAGATGGTGAGCAAAGTTGATCTGTCACAGAGATGAAGATTTTGTACGTTTTAATGATATTCATGAGACCATTCAGTGACAGAAAACCAGTAGATGCCATGTGCATCTGGTTGACCGACAGGAAGTGTCTAATACAGATATGAGCACCTCCAGAATCTACCTTTTGTCTCTTGAAGTGAAGATTCAGTGTGTGTAAGTTTCCATCTTCGGGACTTCAGATAAAATAAGAATCCAACACGGGACCTTCGATAATGGATGGACTTACAGAGAAGGCGGCACGATACAGTGGTTCGCGATTTCACCTCATAGCACAAAGGACCGTTTCTGTGTGGAGTTTGCATGTTCTCAGCATGTCTCTGTGTCTCTATCTTTTTTAATTTAGTACTCCGTTTTAATTTGACTAGTGAGGTAATTGACACTTACTCTGGGAATCTTGCTCAGACTGACTACCAAGGAGCTCTGAACCCACAAAGGAGTACCAATCGTGTTTTGCGAATCCGAAAATGCCACAGTACCTGACTACACACTGATGGATACGATTTCAAATTGTTTATTGTATTCCTCAAAGAAGGGAGAGAAAATAATAGCGCTTCCACCCTTTGCATGTCAGGAACATTTGATAACGAAGAACTATTTTGGATCATAAACAGCCAGCCTGCTATCTAGCCTGTCATTAGTGGTAACAAAAGAAGCCGCTTAAAAGTTAGGATTACAATGCAGTTGCTTCGATATCAGTGGTTGCTTCTGAAAATTCTTCCTGTTCCTTGTGTGTATGTGTATGTGTGTGTGTTTTTGTTTCTGTTTTACCTCACTGATAATAGGGAGTTGGAAAATGAAATTCAGTGAGGGCCTTGGAGAAGATGTGCTGAGTTAACTGATTCCTTAAGTGAGAAGCTCAAAGGCTGACAAGTATGAAAAAAGGGGGGTTTGGTTTCCACTGGAATAAAATTAGAATAAAATATGAGGTTGTAATCATTTTCTTGTAGACGTTGAGTGAAATCAAGATTAAATGTGAGGGTTAGAAGTTATGGTACCCTCGCCAGTAAACATTGAGAGACAGAGCATATATTTCCCGATGGAACATTTTATCCGGTGCCACACAATTGGAAGCTCAAGAGCACTGAGCCTATGATTCTAAATGGTACTCATCCCTTTGGATTTTTTTAAGGTTGTGGCAGCTTTGAAAGGGCGGTCTGATGAGCAGCCTGAATAAATGCATAAAATATAATCAACAACACAGTACACAAGGATGTGCATTCCCCGAAAATACACATAAGAGAAAAAAAAATCAAATGAATCTGTTTAAAAAGCCACAGGCCAAAGGTAGAAAATGGGATTTGAAAAGAACTGGTATCTGGCAGTGTTTGAAGGGAGTGACTGTGGTCAGCCAGAGTTGACTGACTGTCTTTGTGGCTGGGACAGGACGGACCGGATGGTCCTCTCAGGTTAGTGCCTGGTGTTTTACCGTTCATTCTCACTCTTGCTCGAAGCCTGCTCCCGGTTTCCCTGGTGAACAAATCAAAGCAGCTTATAAAAGAAAAAAAGTTTAAAAAGTCTCAATAAAACAAGATTAAAACATTTCACAAAGGAGATGTCAGCATTTTGCTGTTTTTCTTGTGGCCACATGGGGAAATTCCAATCTGAAGTGATCAGCAGATGAATACAGATGTGATTGTCTCACTTTTCCTCAATGTCCTGCTGGACCCCTATGTTTTAGTGATGGCCTTCATAATCCAAGTGTTGGCCAAGTGTGAATCAAATACCTTCAAAATGATTAAAAACCAAACTTGATTGTACTCATCTGGACTGTGAGAGACCTGTCCCACAAATCAGAAGCTCAGGATGGGCAATATAATCTAATTATTTACACCAATATGAATATTAGTTTCATGAAAAGGAGGGCACTGGCAACCAGCCCAGAAGGTTAATTTCCTTTCCAAGATTTTGAGATGTCTGTATGCCATTGATCCATGTGTTCCTCTCCCCTCAACCAGTCACTTCCCCCAGCTTTCTCTGACAGACGTTAAAGTACATTTTTTTCTTTTCTTCTTCCACCACTCCCCTACTATTTTGGGATCAACAGAGAAACATCCTGCTGCTGCTTCTCCAAAGTTTTCTAATGCAAATTTGACGACTGACAGCTTGAATTTCAGGTCATACTTCAGAGCCATTTCAAAATGTGATTCTGTTGAAAGTAGGTAGAAAAAAAAAAAAACCAACATCCAAAAAAAAGGTTTCTAATTTAAACAAGGATATATTTGGGTAATGTGCAGTGCATTGAGCCAGTGTGAGACTATGAATGAAAAAAAAAAAAATTACCATCAGAACTGATTCCTTGTATTAATTAATCAAATCACAAAGGAAATGGAAAATAGTGCGCCATCTATCACCTGTGGTTTCATGTTTCATTTTGCCAGTAGCTTTACTGCTCACCTTAAGTCAACCTTCCACAGAAACTACTGCAGATCTCTATTCTTTTGATTTGTTAAAGCTGGAATAGAATACGCTCAATCCACCTTGACATTTCCCACTATTTCTCTGGAGTTCCTTAGCCAATTCTTTCACCCTTCAATCTGCCCTTTCAACTTAGTGATGTATTCTTCTTTTCTTCTTGTTCTTTTTTTTACCGAGAGATTTAATGACAATGGTCATATGAATTTGATGCACAGTAATTAGTATTGCCTATGTGTTTAGGTGACAGAATACCTTAAAGACAGCAATTTTAATTGTGTTTTAGATTTCTCCGTTCTTCCTTTTGCCTTGCCAGCAAACCACATGGGAGAATTCTGCATTTTTATGCCATACACATGGAGATGTGGCAAGTAGAATAGAAAATGTGTTTTTCATTTCACCTCAAAGCTGATTCTTATTCATTTTGAGGTTTCAGTTGCTTCACAGGTCTACAACTATCCCCGATGTTCACAAATTCATAGACAACAGAGTTATATTGAATCACTAACATACAAATTGGAACTTGACTGTTTTTTGCCAAGGTAGCTGCAATAAAATACAATAAAGTGTTTGGCTCTGTGTGTCTGTATCTTAATCCCTCTGAAGAGAGTCAGTGACAACAAGTTATCATATAAGGACAGTTTGATATAGAAGCATTGTTGTTTATAACAGCAACATTATCAATTCATTGGTGGCTTTATTAATCAGTTGTTTTTTTTCCTCCAAACCTAAAAAGCATCCCTTTTGGTTGGCATGTGAATGGATAAGTATGAGTATGTATGTATGTGTGTGTGGGGGGGGGTGCGAGTGATGGTGGTGGGTGGGGTTGTTGCAGGGTTTTCTCACTAATCTCTCCTGGGACGTGAACAACACTTCTAATAAAAATACAAACACAGCAGATGTGAAGAACCCAAAGGACATGTGCAGCTGTTTTTATGCTAATTGTGAATGCATGTCTGTCTGTCCATGTGTGCATCTCTGGGCTCCATACTTATTTTGATGTATTCAGGTGGATGCTGTCAAGTATCTATATGTCACAGTATATATGAAAATAAAGCTTTCTACGCTGGCTTCCTGACTGGCAAATAATTAATTTTAAAGCCAATGGATTCCTCAATATGTGCATTAAGCTCCACCAGGGAGAATTTATGCAAATAAGGAGTATCCCTGCACAAAGTAATTGATCAGCGGATATTCTAATCAAACATAAAATGAAGTATATAAAAGACTGATTGCATAATTTTGTGCTGTTTAAGTTGGTCACGTCTTCAAAACCTGTTATTAACTACATTGGCATGTTTCAGATGAAATTGCTAGTTTGAAAATAACAGGTAGAGTTCCAACAAAGGGTCCATCCCATCAGGTAAAAAAGCCAGGGCATTGTACATACATAGATGCTACGATGGTTTTGTTTTATTTTTTGCAAATTTCCTTTCTTAGGGAATGCAACTCCTTGGTTTGCTTTTGACAAGTAAAACTCACTGTTCAGATTGGGGGTAAAATATGATAAAGATGATGTAGGCTGAAATAGTACAGATCACTTTATAAGCCACAGGTATTAAATACTGACGCTGCCCTTTCCTTTCCAGTGTGATGCCTTGATTTTTAACATTAACATTTCTTTACATATGAGTCTGATCAGCTTGAACAAAAAAGCTTGTGAAGCAGCAGATGTTTTATCACATCTTGTCAGGCAACACAAGTGTTTCCTACGTGCAGATCAGAAATGTCTTTCTTTGATTGTGAATTGCAATTCCTCATCACACTGAAACCCAACCTTTTCTTTTTGAGAACAGGTAGTCATGAAAAGTCGCAGAAACACACATTTGTATCCCAGGGCCCATCAATCTACACAATAATTCAGAATAACTACTACTGTGAAGTGACTGAAAATCCTCTTTAAAATGAGTCTTTTCTACCAAACACCAGCTCTCAGATTTAATTACTGCAAGCACTCAAGATATATTAATGATGGCAGCCTAGGGAAGATTCACACATGCACACACAGCATGAACACACGCACTGTGCAACATGCAATTTTAAATATGTCTATTTTTGGTTATGCGCATCATACTATCAGCAATAAGTAAATTGAAATGAAGGTAAGCTCCAAAATTGGCCAAATGACAGCTGCATGTTAAAGAGTTGCCATGGTGACTGAGCACACTTGCCTCAGCGGTAACGCCTCCTCTGTCTCCTTTGCTCTGACTTTATGTCATTCCATCACTTTTTACTCCTAGTTATTTCGTCTCCAATGGATACCAATGGATGGCTTCATATAACTTTGGTGGCATTGAGGATGCAGCCGACTGAAGCATCTAGGCAGGACATTTTCAGGCATTTAAAGATGGTCATGACTCATCTCTAATATGCAACATAAGAAATTCATTCCAGAGGAAATGCCAGGAGGAAAGTATCAGTGGCTCTTCTATGCCAAAGCTTCAGTTGTCGTTTTCCCCTAGGTTGAGGAGGTGGATTTGACCACAGTGAAGACGAGCAGATAATCACTTCCTGAAAATGGAAATTATCATATTCTCTGGCTGAACAGGACAGTTGCACATATCAGGCAGAAATGTCACACACATCTCATTGCCTTCCACAGTGTGATAATCACTACCTTCAGCTTTAATTTAATTGCTTAATTTTGTGAATGTTAAAAAAAAATCTGTAAATCTGTGACCTGAGATCATGGCCGCTGTGGCTCTTTATATCCCTCGAGACTTAAATACCCAGGCCCCTTGGTTAAATCCTTGCCCTGATTGTGAGCCGACCTCAACCTGCTCCATTTGTGTGAAACCTGCCCTTTCTACAATGTATTCACAGGCCTGTCATTAATGCCACTTACAATGGTCTTTAACCCACTCATTAACACAGTCTTTTAGTGCAGAGAGCCTGAGACTGCAGCAGAGCATAATGGCTAAATGTCAGCCATATTCTCTCTGCAGTGTGAGCTCGTAATAAAAACGAGGAAGTTCTGAAAATAGGAGCCGTTGCTTGTAATGAGAGTCTCATGCAATGACTCAATAGGTTCTTTGTCTTGCTGAGCTTCCATACAGAGCAGGGTGACACACACATACCCACACACAGACTTATGGCACTTTGACGTTTAGATAGAAACACACACACAAACACACACACATGCAAAGCTTTCATTTGCACCCATCAAATGAGCACAACGCAGTCACTCGGAGAGAAAGTGGCACAGTAATTTAGTGAGTACACCCACTCTCTCTCTTCCTCATTCACACACACACAAAGCAAAATATAAGCATTCACACAGAAAAGAGAGAGACTTATAGAGAAAGAAAGAAATATGACACACAATGAGGAATGTCAGAGCAAAATATGAACCATATTATGCACAGCTTCTTAACAACATTAAATTAACTCAGCTCATATATAATCTCTGATTATTTCTGTGTAGAAGGTTGCTGTGCGCGATGAATAGTCTTTCTTTTTTTTTTCAAATGAGACTCGGTCAGGGGTAGGAAATAAATGTACAGCGAACGACCAATGAAACCACATTCCAAAACAATGAACGAGTTATGGAGCACAGTTTGTGGTAAAGCCAATCAGTGTCAGTCCCTGGTTGTGAGTGTTTACAGAAAGCACAGTGTACATTGAATCTGTCTTAAATGCCTCAGAGACGTAGCTTGTGGCTTTGGCTTCCGCTACATGAAGTGTACTCGATTTTGGGTACAGTAAGGTCAGATCAATGAAGGATGCCCAGAGAATTCATGTCTCATCGACTGTCAAATTCTGACCCAATGGGCATACCGTAATTTATTGGGCACACCTGACTCTAAGCCGCAGCCACTACATTTAAAAAGAAATAAAAATAGTATATATATAGGTCCCACTTGTCTATAAGCCACAAGTGTCCATTTGTAACATGAGATACTTACACAGAAAGATGTTACGCAGAAAGATTTTTTAAAAACTTTTAATCAAATACGTACCTTAAATGCTTATTTTCCGAACACTGCCTGTAACATGTCTGGTTAAAAAAAATAAAAAACATGGTAGCCTCCCAGGAAAAGTCATTGATGACTATCTTCATCTTTATTCTCCGCACTAAAACCACCAAAGTCATCTCCATCAGTGTCGGCATTGAACAGCCTCAGAATTCCTCCGTCACACACTTCCTTAGTCCCTCTTTTGTGGTCATTCTCTATGTCACTTGTGTAAACCAACGCATGTGGTCTTTGGTGTCTATGTGTAATTTCATTGGTCCGATGTGACAATGCTAAATATTTTGGGAACATGAAGCTCGTTAGACCAAACAAAAAAGTCTATAAATTCGCCGCATCACTGTTTTTGCTGCAGTGTTCAAAGCGTGTGAAAAAAGTAGCGGCTAATAGTCGAGAACTTACGTTTCATACACATATAATTACAAAATGTTGCCTCTAGCAGCAGACGTTCATCTAGATTTCACACTTTTAAAAAAGAACAGATGTAATTAGTGAAGGAAAGTCAAATTTTATCTTCATAGCACCAGATCACAACAGAGTTACCTGATAAATATTTACATTTAAAGCAGGTCTGAAAAAAATAATAGGATACATCTTGTTTTCCATTTTTTTTTTTTTTACATTTGTAGAGGTTATCAAAAAGTCAATTAGACTGGGTCTACTCTGGAGCTGAAATTCAGGCCTTGTCCAACTTTATATTCAATGTTCTGTTTAGCATGGTGTTTGCAGCTAAACAAATCTGCAGTCAACAGTCAAACTGTCACTTCAGCCAACATCAAAAACAAGCTTTACCTCTCAAATAGCCTTATCAGAACAGCCTACAAAACTGCTTTTCACTTTAGCTGTAGATATAGCAATAAAGGCATGTCAGATTTGGTTGTCTTTGCCAGAAAAATAAAAACAAAAGGGTTTTGCAAGACATATCAAGTCCCAATATCATGCTAAATTGTTTGCTTTTTTTATTTCATCCAAATAGTATTTGAAAGCATGCCTACCCTCCCCTCTTGCTGCAAAATAATTTACTTCCTTGTTAGACCCATCCACATATCATTTCCCAAATTTAATGGGATTTGTGATTCTTGAATCAATTGTTCATTTTCTGTTATATAACAGGGGAGGCTTGATACATTTCAATGCAGTTCCTTTCAGGCATCTTGGACCAGAATCAAGAACCAAGACTCAAGAAGCTTTAATTGTCATCGTACAGTGTCCTTTACCATGAAATTACTGTTCTGCTGTCCGCAATGATTTTGGGTGGCATGCATCTGCGGAGCGAGCAAACACTTAATCAGCCACTGGGGGTGCCATATTGTATAGAGAAAGAGAGGAAAAGGAGGACAAGCGGGAAGGAGAGGGGACAAAAAAGCCACTCACAAACTAGGCTCCTGTAGGGGGCCTCAGTGTAGGATTAGGAAAAAACACATCAGCACATAAGCAACATCAGACGACATTACAATAATACTCAAGACTTGCACGTGTGGGAGGGGGGAGGTTATTGGGGTGGGTAAGGCCAGGTGTCACAGCACAGACACTGGAGGCCGTGCATGCTGCCCAACTGGCGCTCGCACAGGCTTTCGTATGCTGCTCTGCAACGGGGGGAAGGCGAGGGGGTGGGAGCCAAGAAGACGTTGCGTTGAGGGAGTTGTGTGTATCATGTGTCTTCATGTATGTGTATGTGGGGTGGACTTAAGTCTCCATACAGTCCCGCCCAATTGTCTCTGCCGCCTGATAGTGATGACGAAGACGCGGCCGTTGCCGTGGAGACGACCTTGGAGAGTTCTGATACGGAGACAAAGTTTGCCTGTGGAGGATGGTGGTGGGAGGGGACGGGGGGGAGCATCTTGTCTGCATTCCATCCAGGAGATTGTGTAGAGATACCAGCTTTCCAAGGCCGGTGTCGGGGGGGGGGGAAGGGGGGAAATGAAATAAACAATTTTTTTGGGAACAGGCAGAAATTT